>JASDQU010503886.1:41184-59148 GCA_032191745.1 Picea mariana
AGATATGGGAAATCGTACCAAGACCTAAAGAAAAGTCAGTGGTAGCTTCAAAATGAGTGTACAATATCAAACATCCAGCAGCCGGAAGCGTGGATAAATACAAGGCAAGATTCATAGCTAGAGGGTTCTCCCAGAAGAGGGAGAAGATTATGATGAAACATTTGCTCCGGTGGCTAGATATACTTCCATCAGAGCTATCATATCTCGTGTTGCTTCCATGGGATGGAATTTACATCAGATGGATGTAAAGACAACTTTCCTCAATGGAGCTATTGAAGAAGAAGTATATATTGAACAACCTCAAGGGTTTGAGGTACATTCCATAGATACTCACGTTTGTAGATTAAAGAAATCTCTATATGGACTCAAGCAAGCTCCAAGGGTTTGGTATGCCAGAATGGACAACTATCTAACGAGACTTGGTTTCTCCAAGAGTCATGCAGATCCAAACCATTACTATAAAGTCATGGACAATGCACCTGTAATCCTACTACTATATGTTGACGATCTATTCATAACAACTGAAGAGTCTCTCATCATCCAGTGCAATAAGGAAATAGCTTCTGAATTTGATATGAAAGATCTAGTTCTCATGCATTATTACTTGGGACTAGAAGTATGGCAGAAGCGTGGTGAATTATTCCTTGGACAAGGAAAGTACGCAATAAATATCCTTCATAAATTTGGATCAATGGATTGTAAGTCCATGGACACTCCTATGAATGCGGATATAAGAAAAGTGAAAGATCTAGATTCTAATCCAGTAGACCCATCTCTATATCGACAACTAATTGGGTCATTGGTGTATTTGGTAAATGCTCGACTAGACATTTGCTTTATTGTAAATACACTAAGTCAGTTACAGGTGGAACCAAGACATGAACATTGGATAGTTGCAAAGCATGTATTAATATATATCCATGGGACAATAAACTATGGCTTGAGATATACCGCATCCAGTGATATCCAACTTCATGCATTCATAGACTCTGATTGGGCAAGAAGTGAAAAAGACAGAAAGAGCACTTCAGGTATGTGTTTAAGCTTGGGCTCCGCTATGATATATTGGGGCAGTAGGAAACAAAAGTCTAACGCACTCAGCACAGCAGAAGAAAAGTATATGGCAGCATGTGAAGCATGCACAGAAGCAATATGGTTAAGGAAGTTATTCTCTGATTTATTTGATCAAATTCCAGAATCGACCATAATATGTTGTGATAATCAGAGTTGTATAATATTATCAGAACATCTCATGTTTCATGAAAGGTCAAAACACATTGATATCAAATACTACTTTATTCGAGATAAAGTCCAGGAAGGAGAGGTAAAGCTCGAGTATATCCCCATTGATGAGCAGACAACATATATCCTGACAAAACCTCTATCCAGAATAAAGTTTGCATATTTCCAAGGGAAGATGGGGATCGTGGAAATAACTCCCTTAGTTGAAAGGGAAGAAATGACTCTCCAGGTTGGGAGGGAGCACTAAAAATATTGTTGAAGACACTTATTTTCAAGATTGAAAAATATCAAGTTGGGTAGATTCTTTTCTGTTCAGAAAGTGGATTGAGATTTCTGATGGACAACGATTTCCCATTGTGGTTAAAATGGGAAATGGTCCATATTGTTGATGTATCATAGACAGCAACTTCCCATTGTGGTTAACATGGGGAGTGGTCTAGGGAAGTCTCTCTTCTTGAGGGTTACTCAAGAAGACTAGCCCGCCTCATCGGACAACGATTTCTCATTGTGGTTAACATGAGGAATGGTCTGTTTTGGAGGTTGATGTAGGACATTCTTTTCCTCTTGTGGTTAACAGAGGAAATGGTCTGGACAGTCATTCCTTAGGTTTTATACACTCTCTCCAAGGTGCACTTTGATTAGTGTAGGAGGAATGGCCTAGGGTGGGGGATGGTCTAGGCTCAGCAATCAGGGACAAGCATTCCTTAGGGTTTATACATTCTCTCCAGGGTGCACTTTGATTAGTGTAGGAAGAATGGCCCAAGGTGGGGAAAGGTCCAGGTTCAGAAGACAAGATAGTTATTCTTCCTTACTTGAGAAGAATAGTCCAGATATCTCATTGTTCTACTCTAAGGGTAGATATTCTTTCATATCTCACAGACATGAGTGAAATATTGGCCTAGATGATTCAGTTTATTTTAACAATATTTTTCTATGCAGGTTGGCATCAGATGATTTTTATGGAGACTGCTTGCCTCCAGATAGTAGAGATATACTACTGTGGTGGATTTGTTCCACTATTTGTGACTATGTGTCACAGTTTGAGTAGTTGTGTACTACCATGGATAAACACAGGTGTGTTCTATCAATTGATATTGCACTAGTTCTCATAGGATATTATCCAGTCGGATAATAATGATGGTGCTCGTGATACTACCAGTTGAATGGTCTGTTTTTGCTCAAGACCATACCTCCCTAGCTAGGAGGGAGTGTTGATATTATGGTAGCTTCGGGAGGTATGAACCTCTATTGTGACCTATGACGAGATTAGAATATTTTGGAAGGAAGCAAAGAAGTAAAGGAAACCCTAGATGAAATGTCGGCTACAGAAATATAATTAATATGAATTAATTAGTACCCAGAAGGAGAACTTGGCCTAGGAAAGCCTGCCAAATTACTATAAATACAGGGCACCAGTTTCTCATTATTCACATTCTCATAATTGCAGAGAGCTAGTTGTGTGCATTGCAATTTGGCAGCTTTGTGCGTAAGTTCTGGGAAAGGTGTTTCACCAATTTGTGGGTGGGACTATCTGATCATCGTTGGTTACTTTTCTTGCTTGGTGCATTAGCCTTGCTTGGCTATTGATTGCTACCAATATTATTCTCTGTCAAGGTCAAGGTGCTCGAAGGGTGGCTTCGGCCTATGGTTGGGTGACAAGGGTATTGTCAATGGTAAAATGAGCACAATCCTTCGTATTCTGACAAGATCTGCATGGGGAAAGGTAGACCCTTCACAACCATCAGATTTCGAAGAGGTGCATGATAGTTAACCTCCAATTTCTTCAGAATTCGTGACTTCGATGAAGTTTAGGTTTTATTGAGGCTGAAGTATGAAGTTTCGAAGTCCCTGAGTGATTTTCAACCATACATCATCGAGGAGGAGGAGAGCCATGGATTTTTCCCCGAGTAGTTCGGTAGTTTGGAGTTCAGGAAATTTGTTGAAGTGCGTGTGGAATGGACTTCATTCCAAAGTCCCGAAGTCTAGAACTCATATGGATAATTTGTGTTTGAGGACACACGTCCTCAGGTAATCCTATTCAAGAATTAGTCATTTGGGGGATTTTTGGTGTAGTGTAGAGAATTCTCCCAAAGTCCCGCACTTCCAGAGTCCCAAAGTGTGGGATCCCCAAAGTCCCAAAGTTTCAGGAAGAATTTGTTCGTCAGTTCAGAGTTCGGGAAGAAGAAGGTGTTAATTCAAGAAATTCATCGAAGCCCAGAGCTACGAAGTGTCGAAGCACGAGGTATGACATGTCACCCGTCGATGGAGCCATGTGTCACTACATTAATTATTTGACAACCTAGCAAAGGAGATTATTGTATTCGGCGGTTTTCCATTTGGGTAGTTTGAAGTGTTGTAAGGTAAAGTCTCCCGAAGTGTTGGAGTTATGAAACTCCGAAGTAGCATAGTTCATAAATTCAGAGTTTGGCATAAATGGGGAGTAATGTTGAGGAAGGCTCTAAAGTCTTGGAGCCCCGAAGTCCTAAAGCTCTGGGAAGTGATTGTTTAGTAGTTCGGTGTTCAGGAGGAACATTGTGTTGAGCCAATAAATTCTCTGAATCCCAGAGCTACGAAGTGTCTAAGCACAGATTGTGATGTGGAATGATGATGTCACCTTGGGTGGCGTGGACCTCCTCTAGGCATGCCATGTGTCATCGAGTTTTGTACTTTTTTAGGCCCGTTGTACCAATAATTATCCGACATGTGTCACTCGATGGTGGGGCCACGTGTCACCACACTAATTGATGAAAGTTGTACTAAGTGGACCCCGGAAGGTTTAGAAGTTCGGGGATCCAGTGTTCAGAGGAAATGTTGAAAGAAGTTATGGAATCCTCTAAAGCTCGAAGCTCCGGAGTGTCGAAGTGAAATGACGTAATGACATCACCACGAGTGACGTGGACCTATTCATAAATGTGATGTTCAGGAACTTTGAAGGGTGATGTAGAAGAAAACTTTGAAGTCCCGGAGCACCGAAGAGGCATCTCCTAAGGTGACGTGGACCCATTCTAAGCATGTCAGATGACAACCTGATTTGTGTTTTTCACATTCCATTCATACCAATTAGAACATGACATGTGTCATCATTTGGATGGAGCCATGTGTCCACTTCGTATCTCTTTCATGTGGCAAACTAGTACATGGATGCTGACGAGACTTCAGGAGTTCGTCAATTCAGTGATTGGGGAAAACATGGTAAACTGAAGGTAAAACCTTTGAAGCCCGAAGTTCTGGAGCCTTGGAGGCCCGAATCATGGGATAAGCGCCTTATAGCCAAGACTAAGTCACATTCGTGGTCACATGCGTTCAGGGGCCGAAGAAAAAGGCTAGTGCCCGAAAATTGTTTTTGAAAATAGAGAAGGGCTTAGAGAAGGAGCCCGTGGGGTTTTTTATTTGTACATACCTACACCTAATGAAGTAAATAAGGCCTGTAAACATAAAGAGAGGATCAAGCACGGATCCAAGATCCAATTCGGCTATGAGATGGAAGAATCCATGTACATGGATTGCATCACTAAAAAGACAAAGTGTTCAAGTATCCATAACTTCCTGCTCAAAATTCGGAATTGGGCATGGAAGAAGGAATTGGAAAGGTCTTGAATATTAGAAGATAAATGTTCACCCAGAAATTAGATCCAAACAGTCAATTTCTCAAGAAATCAACAGAAAAGAATTATGATATATTAATGAATCAGAATGGTTCATGTTTTCATGAAATTATTGAGAACAATTAGCCTAACAAAGTTCTTTTGGCTGCACATTTTTGCAGAATTAACAGTTGTCAGAATGGAACAGAGTTATCGCAAAGTGAAGAGAGATGGATGATGCACAAGAGGCTTACATTCAGGAAGATGAGATCAGAGGAATGGATATCCATTTGGGTATGGAAGGAACAAACTCCAATGGACATGGAGAAGGAAAGGATGATAGCATGAATAAGGTAGAAACCATTAGAAATTTGTAGAAGGATTTCCAAAGTCATAAGGATGATAATGAGAGGCTTATGAAATCCAAAGAGTAGTAGGAATACTTCAACATGAACTTAATATAGATACTCGACAGAATTGAAAATAAGTTGGATAAGGAGAGTGGCTCCAGCAAATCAGGAAGCCACGGGACCCTTGAGGGAAAAGGAAGATCAAGGAGTGATAGCAGACATCACCATCACTCCCAAAGGCATTCCAATAGGAGAGAACACAGTAGCTCTAGTCCATCCCCTATTAGAAAGCATCATAATAGTTCTGGGGTGGATGAACTGAGAGGAGAAATGAATAATATCAAACCTCCTACTTTCGATGGAGAGCACGAGAAACATGAATATGTTGATACATGGTTGTTGGGCATGAGAAAATATTTCCAATTGCATAATTATTCTTCTCATATGGAAGGAAGAATTGTAATTTAGTAGCTGAAAGGAAAGGAATCCACGTGGTGGGATTAGCTTATGCAAGTGCAATACATCAGAGAGAAAAATGTTGCTTGGAAGGAATTCAAGAAGAATTTTGAGAAGAAATACTTAACCAAGAGGCATTATGACAAAAGGATGAAAGAGTTCTTTGAACTCAAACTGGGCAGCATGACCATTGATGAGTATGAAAGGAGGTTTTTAGAACTTTTGAAGTATGTCTCCTTCATCAAGAATGAGCAGTTAAGATTCAGAGGTATCTGAGTGAGTTTCCATCCTTTATCAGTAACAATATTCAATATGATGATCCCAAGACTTTGGATGAAACCATAAGGAGATCCAAGTGCTTAAATGATCAGCATAAGGGAAAGCCTACTTTCCAAATAGCTTGGTAAGATAAGAAGAAATTCAATATGGAGCAGAGGAAGAAGGGGAACAAGCCACCTTTCTTCAGAAACAGTTCTTAGGGACAAAAAAACCCTAGAGATCCCATAATGACTGAGACAGGTGGGAAAATGCCAAGGAAGACACCCATTCAATGTTGGGGTTGTAAAGGAGATCATATGTATAGATATTCTCCACATAAAAGTGACAAAGTGAGAGTTGACCACAATATACATCAAGTTGAAACAGCAGAGGACATGGGAAGAAGTGTTCCAAGGATCTATGCATCCCTGGACAACAAGCAAGAAGAATTTCAATCACACATGATTGAAGTAGAAGGTATGATCAATAACCATGTCTTTCCTATTTTAATAGGTTCAGGAGCAAGCCATAGTTACATAGATTCTAAGGTAGCGTAAATATTTCAATTTCCAGGTAGCAAGCATGGGAAATATTGGCTAGTGCAGTTGGCTACATGAGCCAAGAGAAAAGATGTTGAGCTAGTTAAATCATGTCTAGTAGACATGAATGGGATAAGTACCAAGGAAGATATGAACATTTTTCCCTTCGTTTCATATGACTGTCTAATTGGTATGGATTGGTTGGACCCACACCATGATGTCTTAGACTTTCATAAAAAGGTATTTACTTTAAAGAATGAGGAAGCAAACCCAAGAATTTCTAGGGCAGTTACTATCTGAGAGATCTCATCAATGCAGCTGAAGAAGTGCTACATGAAGGGTTGCCAAATAATCGCGTCTCATATGGAGGAGGCACCTAAGGATAAGGTGCCAAATTTTGAGCATCATGTGGTCCTGAAATATTTTGAGGATGTGTTCAAGGATACTACAGAAGCTTCATTGTAGGGTTCTCAAGGATTGCTCACCCGATCACTTCCTTGCAAAGGAAGGGGGTGAAGTTTCAATGGACAACAGATTGGGAAAGGAGATTCCAGTAATTGAAGCAATTGTTAACTAGTTCTCCATTTTTGAGAATTGCAGATCCTAATGAGGATTTCATGGTTTTCACATATGTATGCAAAGAAGGACTTGGTGGGGTCCTCAGTTAGAATGGTTTTGTGGTATGTTTTGAATCCAGAAAATTGAAAGAGCATGAAAGGTTCTATGCCACTAATGATTTGGAGTTAGTAGCCATAGTGCATGCCTTAAAGAAATTGATGCACTATCTCATGGGAAAAATATTTGAGTTGAGGATAGACCATAATGGTCTAAAATATTTGTTCAATCAACCAACTTTAAATTCCAGGAAGAGCAGATGGCTGGAATTCCTCTATGAGTATGACTTTGATATCAAGCACATCAAAGTAAAAGACAACAAAGTGGTTGATGCACTCAATAGAAGAGTTCATGAACTGCATGTTACAGCCATTAGCATGTATAAAATTTATCTTAAAGGTATAATTTATGAGGCTGCAAAATCAGATTTGCAGTACACGAAGTTAGTAACAAAATTACAACAAGGTAAAATGCAGCAAAAGGTTGAATATTATAAATTGGGAAATGATGAAATTATCTTGTACAGGAACATAATTTATGTACCCAATTCTCATGAATTGAGGATTATGATTTTGAAAGAGATGCATAAGGTACCTTATGTTGGACACCTAGGATATCAAAAAACCATTGTCGTTATCAAGAGCCAATACTGTTGTCCAAGTATGAAGAGGGTGTTAAGGTCCTATAAATTATAGGAAGTCTAATTATTCAGTTGTTATCTGTTATTTCTCTCATGAAAAAAAATTATGGCTTGCCTAGTTTCCTTTGATAGTTTGGCCTCTCCTGCTATTAGCACTAGAATTTGCAGCTACAAGAGGCATGCCTCTCCATAAGAAACTAAATAACCTACACATGCTATACAAACTTCTAGTAATTACTGTTCAGAGATTTTGGTTTTCACAAAGAATTAATGCCTTCAATAGTAGTAGCATAGACATTCTATAGCGCTATGGTGCTATGGAATAGTCTATTTTTTATATTCCACTAGTTTTCTACCCACAATGTTGTTGAATCTACTAAGACTGATGTCATTGCTACTACCCGAGGTTGCTACCCATTCTGCACATGTCCAAGTGAATGTGTTGCGTATTTTGATGGTGCTAACTAAAGTTTAACAGAACACACAGGCGGGCGCTACCTAAATTTTGACAGGAGACACAGACGGGCACTACCTAAATTCACTACCTAAATTCTGGCAGAAACCAAACTGTGCAAAGATGTTTCTGCCAGTTTTGAGTGACAAACTTAAAAATTTTACTATGAACAATTGAAGGTATTTTTGTAAACTGGAGGACGTTTTTGTTCATAACATACAAAATAAAATAAAAATTCTCACTTTTTCAAAATGTGATATGATTAGAGATTTATTTGAGATAGAAGTGGTGCTACTGTATGTGTTGTTCAAACTTTGTTTTAAGACTGTTGAACTGGCATTTTTTACCAGTTCACCTCCAGAAGGATTTTCGGGTGAACTAAGATGAATTTTTAAAATATGAAGGAGGTTATTTTCAATCACAGACCCATGAACATTAACCTCTTTCATTTTTCACATAGGTGTCATGTATTGAGAGATTCAAAAGAATCTTTGAGCCCTATGTTTTCAGTTTTCGTGATTTCCTGTTTGAGACATGTTTTTTTGACACCTGTTTCAGCCATATGGAGATGAATTTAACGAAAATGAGAGAGGTTTTTTTCATAAAAAGTTTATATACAAAAACATTTCTAATATTTTACACATATTTTATGGTTTGAGAATTAAAAGTGGTGTTTGGAAGCCTATTTTTCATAATTTCGCCTCCTGAAAAGCAGGAAATTAGTTAAAATGTGTCATTCTCTGTTTGTAACTGTTTCCATTTTGAGAAAGGGGTTGGAGTTCGAATTGGTGAGGTGGAAAGGACCTATGGTGATATATATTTCATGTTACAAGAGTAGAGTAGGGTTAGAATGATCTAGGGGAAGGAGGCTTTGGACCCAGAGGAATTCAGAGTGGTTATCACTGTGTTCTTTTCTTCTTTCTGTATTTGTTCAAACTTGTGATTCCTTATCAATGGAGATCATTTTTTCTTTTTCCATTTATATCTTTCTCTGTGTACTAATATTAAAGAGTGACTGATTTACTCTTCTTCTTATTCATACAATGATTGAGTGATGTTCTTCATTCTTTGCATTGGTGATATAGAATTTGTTAATACACAGATCTTTTACTGTGAGATGATTGTTTTAAAGTGATGGAAGTATCTTTGACATGTTTAGATCATAGTTTTATTTTCCTCATCCATTTATCAAGTCTATTGTCTAATCTAAAGTTTCTAAGGCCACTTTTGTTGAAGGATATAGTTGGGAATGAGTACAGTAGATGAATTTGATTGTCCTTATGGTCAAATCCTTGTGACTTTAAAGCTTATCTTTCAAGATTAAATTTGAATTCTTTGCATGTTACCAAGATCACCTGATTATAGTCTAGGGTGACTCTTGGAGTGATAACATAAATGGCGCCATTGTCGGGGATGGATTTGAGCAAATTGAAGAGCTCCCTAGGAAGAACAACATAGATCCATCTCTTGATGGCAGACAAGAGAGGGACACAAAAAAGATGACTGTATTGTCTACCTGGTGACTCCACAATCAAAGACTCCACTGGGGAGGATACTGTTGACAGAAAGATGACCATACAAAAGGGGATGACCAGGTATCAACTTACGAGCTTTCTCCATGAACTCTTGTTTTTCTTTATCAACTCATTTCTCTCTTTCCCTTTACGTATAAAGAGGATTATCCTCTACTTTGTGTATTTGAATGATCATAAGCCTTCCTTTATATATCCATCCTTTGAAGAAGAATACCTGCCTCCTGCCTGTGTTGTAGACGTTGATCTTGTATCTTCACCTCATCATATTCATAAGGATGAGCTTTGTATTGAAAACCCTCCTAAATTTGATCACCCTTGTAACCTTGAGGAGGTTGAAACTGATTCAAATCCTTCTCAGATCGCATCACCTTCTGCTCTTACTTTTGAACCTTTCCATCAGCTTGTTAAAACTCATATTCATCCCACTAGTTTTCAAACTATAATTAGAGACAATATGTTTAAACCTTTAAGGCTTCCATATCACCTTCATCCTTATCCTCTTGATTTCTTTGAGTATATTCCCAGGTTTTCTGGAGAGGATCACGTTACAGCTGAGAGACACTTGGGGGCCTTTGAGAACTTTGTTGATTAGTTTGAGATAGTACATGATGATGTTACCGTGAGGTTGTTCTCCAAATCTTTGTTTGGAGATGTTTTTGTGTGTTTTAAAAGTTTGGGAGCTGATTCCATTGGATCTTGGATCGAGCTATGCAATGTATTTTTGAAGTGTTGGGGTGAGAAAAAGTCCCTTGATCGATATTGATATGATTTTAATGCTTTGAGGAGAGAGGAAGAGGAAGCCTTGGTTGTCTTCAACAAGAGGTTTTACAGTGTTTAACATATCATGCTAGTGGAAATCCGACCTTCAAAGACCGCTGCAATGGTATACTACATTATGGCTCAGCATTCAGAGCTTGTCCTTCTCCTGTTAGAAAGGAAGTCTTCATCCTTAACATGCTTATTTGAAAATACCCAAGAAGTTGAGGAGAACACTCATGCTTCTAGGAGGATCCAAGAGCAGGTTTGTTTTGAAAATCTACATGAATATGAGCAAGAGGACTGTCAGTATATTTTAGACTTGCAGTAAGAAGACAGTGAGTATGAATCAGATCTGGAACAATGGCAAGGATGTAAGTATGATTCACATTTTGAATCGAATTCTTCAACATTTGCAGATTTTTCTATGGACAAGGATGCATGTCTAGGTTATGATCAGTTTTCAAAGCATGTTGAACATATTATAACTGATAATTGCATATATAACTATATGGTCTTGGCTGATCATAATTATCATTATAATTTAAACCCAGTTGTACCACTATCTTGTGATCATCATGCTGAAAACAAAGAGACTGAAATTGTTGATGATCAAAATCAAATCTTAAGGAAACCAGAAGGTTGTTTGTTTCCAAGCAAAGAGGAATGTATGTATGAGCAGTTGTCTTTTCTTAATCAGCAATTTTCTAACCATGGTCTCAAGGATCCAATTGCAGCTTATATGGAATCATATGTTTCATATTGTCTAAAAATTCTAGTTTTCATTACTTCACAAGTATTCATGGGTAAACATGTTTCTCTGAAAGAATTTTTATCTCTATTTTCATACCTCTATTATTCTCTATTGATCAGTGGTATGGATGGGATTCCTTCAGTCATGAAGCTTCTTGAATGGTTACTGTGGAAATTTGCCTTTACCTAACCAATTGCAGATCTGGTTAGAGTGGAGTAGGGTAGGAAATAAGCTCGTTGCCCGAGCATTTATTTTTCTTTCAATTTGCAGAAATAACAGTCAGTTTGTGTTAATAAAGGTAGGCCTTGAGAATGTTTTAGAGAATGGTTGAATGTTGACTCCATAGCCCAATGGACTAGACACAATACAAAATTATGGATGTTTGAAAAGTAAGTTGCAGAGGTTAAAGGTTGGGAGAATCCCTAGGATAAGGCACTGAAACTACAAGAGTTATTAGAGCCTAATAGGGAGGAATCTATCCCCCATGGAGCCTATTTTAGCACAAGAATTTGCAGCTAGAATAGGCTTGCCTCTCCATAAGAAACTAAATAACCTACATATGCTATATAGACTTCTAGTACTTACTATTTAGAGCTTTGGGTTTTCACAAAGAATTAATCCCTTCAATAGTAGTAGCGCAGACATTCCATAGCGTTATGGCACTACGAAATAGTCTATTTTTTATATTCCACGAGTTTTTCTACCCACAATGTTGTTGAATCGCCGAAGACTGATGACGTTGCTACTACCAGAGGTTGCTACCCATTCGGAACATGTCCAAGTGAAGGTGTTGCATATTTTTATGGAACTACCTAAAGTTTGACAGAACACACAGGCAGGTGCTACCTAAATTTTGATAGGAGACACAGACGGGTGCTACCTAAATTCTGGCAGAAACCAAACCGTGCAAAGACGTTTCTACCATTTTTGAGTGACAAACTTAAAACTTTTACTATGAACAATTGAGAAGGTATTTTTGAAAAATGGAGGAGGTTGTTGTTCATAACATACCAAATAACAAAAACCTCTCTTAGGTTTTCAAAATGTTCTATGGTCAGAGAGTTATTTTACATAGAAGTGGTGTTACAGAATGTGTTGCTGAAACTTTGTTTTAAGACTATTGAACTGGCATTTTTTACCAATTGACTTCCATAAGTATTTTCGGGTGAACTAAGATGAAGTTTCAAAATATGAAGGATTTTATTGTCAATAATGGGCCCATAGACATTAAAATCTTTCATTTTTCACACGGGTGTCACGGATTGGGAGATTTGAACGAATCTTTGAGCCCTATGTTTTCAATTTTCGTGATTTCTTGTTTGAGACATGTTTTTGTGACACCTTTTGCGGCCAGCTGGAGATGAATTTAAATAAACTGAGAGAGGTTTTTGTTCATAACGAGTTTATATACAAAAATCGTTCTCATATGTTACACATATGTTATGGTTTGATAATTACAAGTGGTGTTTGGAAACCTATTTTTCAGAATTTGCCTCCTGAAAAGCAGGAAATTAGTTAAAACATCCTTCTATATTTGTAACTATTTCTATTTTGGGAAATGGGTTGGATTTCGAATTGGTGAGATGGAAAGGACCTATGGTGTTATATATTTCATGGTACAAGAGTAGATTAGGGTTAGAATGAGCTAGGGTGAGAAGGCTTTGGACCCATAGGAATTCAGAGTGGTTATCACTGTGTTCTTTTCTTCTCTCTGTATTTGTTCAGACTTGTGATTCCTTATCAATGGAGATCAGTTTTTCTTTTTCCATTTCTATCTTTATCTGTGTACTAATATTAAAGAGTGATTGATTTACTCTTCTTCTTATTCATACAATGATTGAGTGATGTTCTTCGTTCTTTGCATTGGTGATACAGAATTTGTTAATACACAGATATTTTACTGTGAGATGATTGTTTTAAAGTGTTGGAAGTATCTCTGACATGTTCAGATCATAGTTTTCTTTTCCTCCTCCATTTATCAAGTCTATTGTCTAATCTAAAGTTGTTAAGGCCACTTTTGCTGAAGGATATAGTTGGGAATGAGTACAATAGATGAATTTGATTGTCCTTATGGTCAAATCCTTGTGCCTTTAAAGCTTATCTTTCAAGATTAAATTTGAATTCTTTGCATGTTACCAAGCTCACCTGATTACAGTCTAGGGTGACTCTTGGAGTGATAACACCCGCTATCCATTGTACACAATTCTCCATTCACTTATGCGCCACTCACTCCCTTGTCCATTCATTTTTTGGGTCACATCTCATCCACCATTCTTTCCATTACACCATCCACTTCATCTTTCCTAATGTCATCCCTACATGAAATGATGTTAGGTAACTAGGGTTAAATTAACAAAAATAACTAGTTTAATAAGTCATTAGATTAGTTTAATAGAATAATTAATAATAAATAATTAATTAGTTTAAATTAATAGTGTTAATAATTAGTAATTAGGTTAGTAATTGGGTTAGGTTAATAATTAATTTTAAATAAATAATTAACAAATAATCAATAAACAATAAACATTATAAAAAATTTAATAATTAAAAAAACATTTCAAAAACAAATTATTATAACGCAATAAAAATTATAAAACAAAAATCAAATAAAATTAACAAAAAGAAAACATTAAACAAAATACATATTAAAACATTCATAACATATATAAAAATAAAAAACAAAAATGAATAAAACAAAATTATTAAACAACAAAACAAAAAAAAAACTTAAAACAATAATATAATAAAATAAAATAAAAACAATATAAAACAAAAAACAAATAAAAATAAAAACGAAAAATGAAAAAAAAAACCAGGTGAAACATTAATAAAACAAAATTAAATAAAAATAAAACTATATAAAAAAAGCATTTACCTTGCACATATCCCAAAATATCAAATCAATGGCTTTTGTACCCCCTTTGCCATCTGAACTTTAACAAGGGGGGACCGGGAAAATTTGTTTTCACCTAGACTCTTGTCACCATCAGGTTTTACTGCCCCTCCTCCCTCCTCCCCCCCGCCCCCCCCACAATACCACTTACCACCCTATGGGGGTCTAGAATACCACCTTCCCCGCCAAAAACCACCTTCCCCCAAAATCAAAAACTGTTTTTTTGCACAGCTTGACCACCTGTTTTTCAAGAGCGATTTCAGGAAAACCAGAAGGAATTTTGAAAAAACAAGAGAGGTATTTCTCCAAAACGGGATGTGGAACAATAACCTCTCTCAGTTTGTGCACAGGTATCGGGAATTGGGAGAATCAAATCCATATCTGAGCACTATTTTTCAGGTTTCCATTTTTCCTGTTTTTGTCATGTTTTTGTGAAGATGTTTGGGAAAGCTGGAGATGAATTTGGAAAAACAAAGAGAGTATTTTACTCAGAATAGGCCCATCTACAAAAACCTCCCCCATTTTTTACACATACATCTCATATTGGTATAAATGAATACTTCATGGGACCCTGTTTTTTAGAGATTCAAGAGGCAGAAAGTCAAAGGACAGATGGCAAAGAGATCAAATTCAAAGGCACAGATCACCCACAGATCCCATCAAAAGAGTTTCAGATATCTGAATGAATATCAATGATATCTATATCTTTGTAATCCGAAATCAAATTGGTTTAGATTTTCCTAAATTCAATCCTGCTCATTAATGACAGGATCATTGTAAATCATTTATAGATACTTCTAATTTTGAGGTATCAAGGGTTGATCAGTTGGGACTAGTGAGTAGGATAAGACCAATATTGTAAGCAATCCACAAATACCATTTGATTCATTTTCCAATAATACAGTGTGATCATTGCAAGATTCTTGTGACAAATTCCATTGGTGAAGTGTATCTCTTCTCTGTAAATTTGTTTTTCTATTATCACAGTTACTTCCTACCTTCTGAATTGATCTAAGAAGATTAAGAGTAGAATTTGTTTTAATGTACCCTTTGTCTCTGGCTTGGAATAATTTCTATGTTTTCCATTGAAGATTGGAAACGGAATTCTTGATTGCTCTATTTTTTATTTGATTTCTAGACATTTTCATCTCCTCCATGCATTAAATTCATCAAAATCCGGTGGATTTACCTACCTTGCCCTGCATATTATCTTGTTATGACCTAGTTTTGATCCATTATGAACTATGACTCCATTTCCCAATGGCCTATTTTCTCTGATCCAACCAAACCCTGTACGTTCTAACTAGCCTAAAATTTCCAGCAAACAAAGCTAGATCAGACAAAGAGAGCCCTCTCTGAGTCTTGGAGGGATAGATCCAAGACTCCAAGTGGATTGATGTTACCTTTGTGATTTCCTCCACATCCTTGGGAAAATTGCAGAGTGCTAACAGAGGAAATCACGAAGTACATTGCTAAATGTCTGGAGTGTCAAAAGGTCAAGGTTGAGCATAGACACCCAGTTGGGTTGTTGTAGCCATTTCCCATTCTTGAGTGGAAGTGGGAAGTGGTGTCAATAGATTTCATCACCAAATTTCCCAGAATAAGCAAGCAATGTGATTCTATCATGGTGGTGGTGGACAAGCTTACTAAAGCTTCCCATTTCATTCCAATGAAGATTACTCACAAGGCAACCAATGTTGTTGATATATATATGAGGAAAGTAGCATGATTGAATGGCATACCCAAGACAATTGTGTTTGAAGGAGACCCAAAGTTTCCCTCAAAGTTCAGGAAGGGATTATTCAAAGGGTTCAGAACAAATCTGAACTTCATCACAGCTTATCATCCCGAGTCTGATGGGAAAATAGAAAGGGTGAACCAAGTGATAGAGGATATGCTAAGAATGTACATGATGGACAAACTATCTAAATGGGAAGACTATCTACACTTGGTAGAATTTGTTTACAATAATGGGAACCAAGAATCTTTGAATATGAGCCCATTTGAGGCACTTTATGGTATAAAGTGCAACACACCAATAAATTGGGACAACCCAGTTGATAGAGTAGTAGTTGGGCCAAAGTTTCTCAGGGAAATGGAAGAGAAGATGACAAAGATTAAGGAGAATTTAAAGTATGATCAAGACAGGTAGAATAGATACACTGATAAGGGAATAATTCACATAGAATTTTGTATTGGAGATCATGCGTTTCTGAAAGTGAAGGCCAATAGAAGTTCCCTAAATTTGGGAAACTGTTCCAAATTGGAAACTCGTTAATATGGGCCATTTGAAATCCTAAAAAGAATTGGGCCTATAGCTTATATGTTTCCATTACCTTCATCTATGACCACTCATAATGTATTCAATGTATCATTGTTTAAGAAATATATATGTGATGCTAATCATGTTATTGATTGGAATGTGATTCGGGTGGAGCAAGAAGACATTTTTCAAGTGCATCTGGCTAGCATTATGGACCAGAAAATAAAGCAGCTATGGAATCGATTCATCAAGCTTGTAAAGGTCCAATGGACCTAGTACAGTCCTGAGGATTCCACTTGGAAACATGAAGAGGCCATGCCGGAAGAATACCTGCATCTTTTTGAAGATTTTTGAAAATCTTGTTGTAATATGTAAATATGCACTGAGGATAGTGCATAAATAAGGGGAGGGGATTGTAATACCCCAAGGTCGAGCCCTTGTTGAATTGTAATTATGTTTATAGACTGGTGAGCCATGTGTTTTTAAGATGAGAGGCTTATGTTTTTATTAGGCCTAAGAGCCTAGATGTTGATGGACAGGGAGCCTGATTTTGTATATGTAAATACTCACATCACTAATATAATTACATTGTTGCGTGTAGACCGACCACGAAGAAAAAGTTATGGGGGACTAAGCTCCACTGGGAAGGGAAATAGAAGGGGCTAAGAGGCTAGGAAAAAGGGATAAGCTTGAAGGATTAACCCCAAGGTAATATTATAATATATTTTCTTAACAGACTAAGGTTTGGTAAATAACCTATGTTATCCTAAGTTCCTTTGGGGAAAGGAACGAACTCCAAGTGGAGCGGAACGAGCTCCCAAGAGAGCCATGTGTCAATCTTGGTGCATGCAGTTTTATGTGGGGAAATAATTCATTGTGGTGGTTCATTCTTTCATTCTTGCCATGCTTCCCACGCACTCACACACACAGACACTGAGCATCCACACAACCAACCACTTCCTCTATCGTTTACTTCTACAATCGCTGAAAACTACAAACCACATGGAGATAACCCATTTTAATCTTGTGAAGCACATCACGACTATGGAATGCCTTATCTATATTGAACCCTAGCCATTTTTTTTGTTGCTTCCCACATTTTTCTATGGACTGGTGTGGCTTGTTTTCATTACCAGATCCCTACCCGATTTTGTTTCTATGATTACCCTGACTCAATTGGCCTGGGAGATGGACTGAAGAAGTAGGATTTTAGGCCTATGAGAAACTCTTTCTAGGTGAGAGAGGTTGTTGGGGAAGTGATTTTCCCAGAGGGAGCCTCACAGCAGTTGTAGTGCTCTGAGACTTCATGTCCAGCCTATTACTGAAGCCCTAGAAGGGGAGTGGGGCAGTCGAAGGATTGTCGAGCAGAGAAGGGGCACACTACCTGGGTGGGATAGGCATGTGGGGAATGAGAGACTATAAGTTGTGGATGTGAGTGGAATCCTAGGGACAGAATCCTTCCTAGAGACTTTGTAATTGTTAAGAACCAAATATCAATATAGCATAGAAAATCCTCAGAAAAAATACTCAACGCCTTGAAAAAGAGAGAATTTCAGATAATAAGCCTCTTTGAGGGGGCAACCTCCTTTTACCCCACTTAAATGTTCAAGTACAAGATGATTCAA
>JASDQU010503886.1:60682-71688 GCA_032191745.1 Picea mariana
TCATTGCCAATATAGAAAGCCATTACGATTTCATGCATCACTGTATCCATAGAATCCAACCACAGTTCTCATTCGCAGCGTTTCAAATAATTCACAGGTATGGTCGTAACTGTAATTAACTAATTATAATCAAAATGGAAAATTGATATCATTCAGTTAAAAGCACGATATATAAATTGCTTCCAATGTAATCGGATGAAATCATCTCCACAAATATCGATCCAATAGTCTCCATGTTTGATCACCTCATAGTCGATAGACAGGGTTTTGACAGAGTCAACAAACCGGGCATATAACTGAATTTAATTATAGACACAAATCGTAAGAATTGATACGATCAATCCATATCTGTAATCTCAATCGAATAATACATTTGTTACCATCGAAATATAGTTCACATCGTAACAGCTACTATTGTTATCCATTCGAAATTTGATTATGTAACAAATGATATACAAATTGGTCTTAACATAGAAAATATAATCAGCATAGCCAACCAATTTGCCCATCATATCGCACAAGATATAACCAAATCGAACATAGATATCGTTTGTATTTCAACAATAGAAAAGATATTCAAATAACAGAATATTCAAATCAAATTATGATCAATCAAACTAAATCTAATCACAACCAATCCAGAAATCAATAATCAAAACTGATAAACAACAAATGCATGACAGAGAAAGTCAACAATGTATACAGAGCTTATGATCATGCCATATAAAAGAGTGAAAGTTATACTATTATAGTTGTTGAGGCTATGACAATTTTGAATTGACAATTGCTGTAGCAGACTCAACGTTTTTGAACAGGATCAAACCCGTAGTTCATTGTTTCTTGTCGT
This sequence comes from Picea mariana, assembly GCA_032191745.1. Classification (NCBI taxonomy): domain Eukaryota; kingdom Viridiplantae; phylum Streptophyta; class Pinopsida; order Pinales; family Pinaceae; genus Picea; species Picea mariana. The sequence continues at coordinate 61,530 of JASDQU010503886.1, forward strand.
TGGGTTGTTCTCTTGCATTCGGACCAGTGAGCTTTCCCACTTGGTTTTCCAAATCGTGAATTTTGGATTGCAATTTTGGGACATCCAAGTAGTATCTCTCCAACCACAACCCACAGATCACATGGTAGAGCAATAGCATGAAGAGAAGGGGGTTTTGATGATTCCCCGAGGGTTTCATGGAGTGGTTCGATACCTGGTAAGTTAGGGTTATTCCGCAGACAAGGAGGTAAGTTCTTGACGAAATCATGAGGAGGTTTGTCACAGAAACCCTCTTCGGTGAGAAAGCGCTCAATGCTTGAATCAGAGTCCTCACTGACCACGATAGGCTCTGTTTTGGCAGGAGGTTTAGGTTTATTCCTCACCATGCGAGAGATCGATCTTGCATTTTTCTTGCTTCTAGTATTAGCACCAGTCTTCGCTCCAGTCTTTGTGGTTGTAGGCTTAGAAACTTCGGTCTGTTTAGTCACAGCCATAGATGAATTCGTAGGTGACTCGGGCTTAGGTTTGGGCAACAAAACACTAAAAGGCACAGGGATAGGTTTGCTCTCGGTCACCATGGGCTTATCCACCTGTGGAGGGTTAGACTCTTCAAAGCCATTACGGCTGAGAAACTCATGCCAAGAATCACAACGTAACCCCAATTCATGAACCAAAATCATTTTAATCAACTCCACATGGAAAAGGCTAGTTTCATCCTGGCTACATTTGTAACGCTTGGCCATCTTAAACAAACTTCGGTGCAGATAGTGAGGCAAACTTATTCGAATCCCATAAAAACCATTAATAAATGCAAGTGAAATAGAAAGACAAACCCGTACCTGCCTTCACAATTAACGAATTGTTTGATAATCATTAGGAGATCATACCAGCGAGGTTTCAACATCTTTTGTCGCATGAGCTGACTGTCCGAGACCGAAATAACAATGTCCATGGGACATCATCAACCTTGCAACGTTTCGACCATTTTTGTCCCTTGACAGGCAGGCTAGTTGCTAAGCTAAGAAATTGTTCAGTGATTTCAAGCTAGACATCTCCAACCTTGGCTCGGCAGCCATCGAATGTAAAAGCAAATTGCCGAGCCACAGTGAAGTTATAGCCATCAAACTTCCTAATGAAAGCAAGCCACCCGTGATCTTCCAGATCGTTATATGCACCATCAAATGTCAACAACGCTTGGCACCCGTTGGGCTCGGCCCTTACGATAGGAGCCATGGCTTCTGTACATGGTAGGGTTCCAAGTGAATGAAACAATGCACAGAGTGAAAATGAGAGGGTTTAACAGCTTCAATGCTCGAAGAGACCGGAATTAACTGCATGCATGCGAAGGTGGTGGGATTACCACCGCCACGCATTGCATTAATTGCTGAGTACAGTGTTGTTAAAACCATAATCGTTTATACCATGCGTATCGGCCAATAAATAGGTGTGTAATCACATTAACGTGCCATTTACCCGAAACAGAACCAACACCACGCGTTACATTCAAGTGCCAAGTGTGCAGTTCAATCTAACACCATATCCAACGATCATCGTGTCAATCAATCGTTTCAAAACCCTGTTAATTCAATCATGCCAATGCATAGTTTAAAGCTATGACTCGTCCAATGCAATATCAATTTTCCAAACAATATACCAAGCATCGATTTAAAATTAAAACCCAAAAGATTTCATCAACGCGCCCTCAAACCATAGCTATTTCTCAAATTGACCTTATAAACTTACCAATGAATTCGTTGCATATTCAAATGTTTACATTCCAGAGTTTTTAGAACAATGCAATCAAGAATTTCACATATAATAAACGAGTCAAGAGCCCATAGCAATAAGAATAAAAACATATAAGACCAAATCCATCATAACCTTTATAAGATCAGAATAAAACCTGTAAATCTTCATGCTTACAGGCTTAGCAATTAAACAGATCCAAATGCGCAATCAAGGTAAGAACACGAGTTTGAAAAATCTTTTGTAGTCATGCGATAAACCAATGGTCAAGTGTCTTCTGTAAAAATCAATAAAAGGCAACGACAGTGCAGACAACGAGAGAGGTGTTTTCACACTTTCAGTTGTGAAAACTGAATTGAAATCAAATTGTAATTGTCGCAAAAATGAAACAAATGTCTAGTAGGACAATGCGACAATGATTTGTCGTAATCAGACAAGGGGTGTGGGCAGATTTTTTGAGAGCAATCAAAAAAATTGAGTTGGCTGCCAACACAACCAAATGAAATCGCCCAGCAAGAAAAGGAATTCGTCCAACAACCAAATGGACACCCAGCATGCATTAGAACACTCATTAAACAAGGAAAACGACCCTCTAATGGTTTTATCTTCCCAACAAAATTAAATGGTGTGTGGGCACTCTAATACACCATCTAGACAATGAAAAAATCACCCCGGAGAGAGAGACTCCCAGGATAGAGAAAATTATGTTTAGAAAGTTTTCTAACAAATTCGAAAGGTTGTTCATAGATTTACCTTCGTCGGTTCGATCAATGGTGGAGGATAACTATATGTTGGACTGGTGATAACCTTTAAACCAGCATGCTTTAAATGAAAAAAAAAACTGACATATAATAAATAAAAGAATGTGAGGCAGTTACTTCCTCACCCACTCAACTGATATACAAAGTATCCATTTAAATATAACCAGCAAAATGAAACTAAACATGATGGAGAATTTAAACTAGATACTCCTCACACATAAATGAAAAACAACTCATTGAAACAATATTTTTACCCTGGAACCCAATTGGGAAAACCAATCGAGTGGTTCTCAATATTATTTCTCTTGTCAAGTCTGCAAGTTTACAATGCTCTCCTCCCCTCAATAAAAATCCATTTTAGTATGAGCAAGAATGAATAAATAACGAGAGCTAGGGGGTAAGGGAAGGAAAACAACCATGGTTATTCACTTCCCATTCCTTATACATCTCTCCTTTTCATATTTTTCATTTAATTAATTATTTTTAAACTTTCCTCTCACATCCTCATTTGTCTTATTCAATTTTTCACGTGCATTGACTTACCTATATTACATGACATTGATTAATTTTCATGTTATCTTGTAGGTTTTTAGTCTTACTCATTCTTCAATTTGGATTTAATTTGGATCACACCTCCCCATTGAGAGGATTTTTAGCCTCCAAAATCTCTAGGAAACTAATCTGGATCAGTGTTGTCTACTTCTCTAGAACGTGGATCTTACATTGTCTTCTGGATATAGCTCTAAATCTAGCTATCTATCTGGAATGTGGCTCTATCTACTAGCTCTCGTCATTGGCTATGTCTCTAGATATGGTTATAGCTCACTTATTCCCATGATGAAACAATCTTCTCACTAACTCTTGGCAGTGTACAATCTTCAAATATGAACTCTAGACTCCACATTCATTCACATATCCATTTTTCACTTGGAGATTGTCCATCTCAACAACCAAAAAATCCAAGTTTAATGTTTGTTTGTTCAGTGTGACCTCGAAATGCTACCATTACATAACAACTCCTCAAGTGCAGTTGCATTCCTCTGTTAGGATCAGTTGCTTCTTGGCATGGAAACAAATTTATTGTGCTTGCACATGCTTGCAAGGCACGCCATGGAGTCCTCAAGAACTCCTATACGATCATTTACCTCCTTGCACCAATCTTCGGCACAACTCCACAATGGGGTTCTTCGAATGCAATACCAAAAACAGGAATTGGGTTGCAGCTTCTCTAGGCATAAACCTGTTATCCTTTTTGTCTATTTTACTTATCTCATGTGTTGATATCTCTCCTTTCACAACTTTTGTCACTTGGACTAGAGATGTAGGAAACTCTTCATCTTATTCTTTCTTCACTTTCCACACCCTTCTCCTGAATGTGTGATTTCTAGGGTGAAGCTTTGGGTGAAGTTGCCAACAATTTTTTTCCCAATGTCCACTCAACTTGTAGTGTGGAAAACGTTCACATGGATGCTACAAGGATTTCTTGTCATACTCCTCCTCTCCATGTTCCTCTTTGTATATGGTTGAATTGGAGAAGCTCTCTTGCAATTCAACTTTAAGAACAATTAGGCATGTGAAACATGGCTTTCTTCTTCCAGTAGGCTACCTCACAATGTCCTTTATTTCCACAAAAACAACATACCTCTGCATACCAACAACTGTGTATAGTATGGCCTCTCTTCTTGAAATAGTGAAACACAAGAAATTTCTTCTTTGATGTAGACCTCTCAGTCTTCTTCTCCTTCTTTCTCTCATTAATTGCTTTTTTTCTTTCTCTGAGTGTAGGTGTGGGATGAGTCTATAAAATCTTATATTCACTAATCTCGTTTATTTTACCACAAGGATAAGGTGGTGGTGATATGACACCTTCACTCACTGATATTTCTCCTTCTCATGATGATCAAGCTAACTCTAGCATGTTGGTTTCCTTCACGAAAATGGTTTTTTTCATGGTGATGGGGTTTTTACTTCTCCCATCAAATCATAGGGCTTCATGAATGGCCCAGGGTGTGACTACGATGGGGGTCATGATGACTTGTCTCCTCTTGTCTAGCCCTTATCCATCATATCCCATTTTCTTTATAGTTTTAGAGCCAGTATCTTTGGTATGCTTCTATAATTCACCAAGCTACAATCGATAGGTTTCTATGGAAGGTGAGCTTACCAAATTGGTCACGTTCATGGTGCTAGCATATACAATGGAAATGGAAGGCTTCCTTACTCCTTTGTTCTCTTTGACATCTACTTGAATCCTTTCTAAGGCATTCTCCTTTTCTTCCAATTCGTTTTTCAACTATGTTTTCATATTTATGAGCCTATCCTCCTTCCAACTATCCAATTGGTTGAACTTATTCCCAACGTGTACAAGTTTTGCTCTATGCTTTTCCCAATATGTTTTGATAGCATTGAGGGAGGCCTTCTTAAACTTCTTCTTGAGCAGTGACAACAACTGGTTAGAGGTCTCCATGTGCTTCTCCATATCTTCCATCCTTTGGTTAAACATATCAACATGTTCCTTTAAAATCTCATTCTCTTCTTGATGCTCTTCATTGTTGGCTCGTAAATATTCCAACTTATCTTTACTTTCTTTGCCCATGTTGTGGTCTATAATTTTTTATTCATAGTCTTGGAAGTAGTTCCTTGGTCAAGGATGCAATTACTGTGATACCATCTGATCCATAATCGAGTGTCTCATAACCCAATCTCTTCACCAACACAGATATCTGTGTAAAATTTTATTTCTAAACTCTTATCTCAGATTTATTTTAATCTAGTACAGGGTGTTATTTATTCAAAAGGGCCACTACACATTTGAATGTTTCCCTGTAGAAAGACCTATATCCTTCTTGTAATACCCCAAGGTTGAGTCCCTGTTGAATTGTAATTATGTTTATAGGTTGGTGAGCCAAGTGTTTATAACCTAGGAGGCTTATGTGTTTATTAGGCCGGAGAGCCTAGATGTTGAAGGCCAGGGAGCTTGATTTTGTATATGTAAATTCTCACATAATTAATATAATTACATCACTACACGTAGAGTGACCATGAAGAAATAGTTATGGGGGACTAAACTCCACTGGGAAGGGAAAGGGAAGGGGATAAGAGGCTAGGAAAAAGGGCTAATATTGAAGGCTTAACCTCAATGGAATAGTATAATATATTTTCCTAAGAGACTAAGGTTTGAGAAATAACCCTTATTATCATAAGTTCTTTTGGTGAAAGGAACAAAATCCAAGTGGACAGGAATGAGCTCCCAAGAGAACCATGTGTCAATCTTGATGCATGCAGTTTTATGTGGGGAAATCAATGATTATGGAGGTTTTTTCCGTCATTCTTTCCATGATTCCCATGCACTCATGCACACAGACACTGAGCATCAATGAAGCCAACCACTTCCTCCATCGTTTACCTCTACAAGCTCTAAAAACTACAAACCTCGAGGAGCTAACCCGTTTTAATCCTATGAAGCACAAAAAAACTGCACAGTCACTGAGCCATATCGTACCCTAGAAATTTTGATGTTGTTTCCCACATTTTTCTTTGGAGTGGTGTGGCTTGTTGTCATTACCAAAGACATACCTGATTTTTCTACTATGATTACCCTAACTAGATTGGCCTGGGAGCTGGACTGAAGAAGCGGGTTTTCAGGCCTGTGAGAAACTCTCTAAAGATGAGAGAGGTTGTTGGGGAAGTGATTTTTCCATAGGGAGCCTTACTGCAGTTGTATTTCTATGAGACTGCATGTCTGGCCTATTACTGAAGGCCTGGAAGGGGAGTGGGGCAGTCAAAGGACTGTCGAGCAAAGAAGGGGCGCACTCCCTAGGGTGGGACAGGCATGTGGGGAATGAGGGACTATAATTTGTGGATGTGAGTGGACTCCTGGGGACATAATCCTTCCTAGAGACTTTGTAACCTCATCCTAGCCTAGGATTCCCTTTACCCTGGGTGGATTTTAGTCCCAGATCGGAGGTGACCTGCTGCTGATAGCTTGGAGTAGCATGGTATAAGGTTGGGAGGTTCATGGAAGTTTTGAATGCATTTGGTGGCCTTCATAAGAATATAAGTACCATTTCTATGTAAACTTTTATTTTTTGTATCCTGTACATGTCTTGATATTTATAATATTCCCTATGTAAGTTGTTTGTAGAAGATTGTTGTGATTTATGCATCAATTTGTGTATTAGTAGAATGCATATTATCTGTTAAATTTTATATGTATGATGTTCCACAAATATCTCTATGTGCCATATCCCAACAGGTCTATGTCTGGATATGGGCAGTTTTGATTATCTGAAACAAAGTGAGAATTTTTTTTTTTTTTTCAAGTGACATTACCCAGCAGATGGTTGGGGGTGTTACAAATTGGTATTAGAGCCCATGGTTTCAACACTGAACCTGGATGGGCCACAAATGTGGAATTTGGAGTCAAATATTCCATAGGGATTTGATGTACAGAGTGTTAGAGGGTAGCTGAGAGAGCTCCTAGGTGGTAATGGAAATCTCAAGAGGCGTGGCAGAGCAGTTATCACATAAATCATGGTTGATAACCACGAGATTGAATTTGAACCATAGGATTTGTTGATATTATGGTAGCTTCGGGATGTATGAACCTGTATTGTGACCTATGACGAGATTAGAATATTCTGGAAGGAAGCAAAGAAGTAAAGGAAACCCTAGACAAAATGTTGGTTACAAAAATATAATTAATATGAATTAATTAGTACCCAAAAGGAGAAGTCAGCCCGGGAAAGCCTGCAAAATTACGATAAATATAGGGTGCCAGTTTCTCATTATTCACATTCTCATAATTGTAGAGAGCCAGTTGTGCACACTGCAGTTTGGCAGCTTTATGCGCAAGTTCTGGGAAAGGTGTTGTGCTAGTTTCTGGGTGGGACTATCTGATCAGCCTTGGTTACTTTTCTTGCTTGGTGCATTAGCCTTGCTTGGCTATTGATTGCTACCAATATTCTTCTTTGTCAATGTCAAGGTGCTCAGAGGGTGGCTTTGGTCTATGGTTGGGTGACAAGGGTATTGTCAATGGTAAAATGAGCACAATCCTTCATATTCTAATAGGTTATGGGCCCACACCTCCTTCATTCAGTCTAAACGCTGGAAGGAAGCATCACCGCTAGGATATTGAGCTCATTGAGGAACTTCCGCTAGGGTTACTAGTAGGAGCAGCTTCCAAAGACATTGTCGCTAGGGATACTAGCAGAAGTAGTTGCAAAAACCCTAATCTCAGATCTGGCACCTTGTGATGGAGCATCTCACTCAAAAAGAAGATATTCATATGCACCCTAAATCAGCACACATTTTGCCTCTCTCATAAGACATAAATGATGAATTTGAAGTTTTGTATCAAGGCATGACCAATTACCAGTCAACTGAAGACATGAGTGAAATGATTAGTCTTTTACACTACTCAGCACTTACTGGAACGATTGAAGATGACATGTGGATAATCAATAGTGGAGCTTCTAAGCACATGACAAGAGATCAAGCCAGACTCTCAAAGCTAAATGAGAAGAAGACCTCGTACAAGGTAGAGCTTGGAGACAAAACCACTTACCCCGTGGAAGAATTTGGACAAGCCTCCATCAGAATGAAAACAGGTAACTATGTTCACTTAAGCAATGTTTTATATGTATCGATATCTTGCCTAGATGACAAGGGAAACAGAATAGCTTTCATGGATGGAAAGGTGTTATCATGGCATAAAGACTCCAGCATAGAGAATGCTAGGTTTATTGGAAGTCGTGAAGAAATTTGTATAGACTACTAGAAAAAAATGAAGAAGCTCTTGTACACAATGAAGTCAACCCCAATGAGATTTGGCATAGAAGGTACGCTCACATTAACTATCAAGCATTACCATTTCTCGAAAGGATGGTTGAAGGAATACCAGAGTTGCAGTCTACACATGAAGGAATTTGCAAAGGATGTTCTCTTGGGAAGAATATCAAGAAACCATTCCCAAGCAGCAACAACAGATCTAAGGAGATTCTAGATCTGGTACACTCAAATGTTTGTGGTCTAATGCCAGTAAAATCTCTAGGAGGATCTTCCTACTACATAATCTTCATAGATAACTATTCAAGAAAGACTTGGCTATATCTACTAAAGAAAAAAGACGAAGTATTTAGCAAGTTTCAAGAGTTCAAAGAAGAAATAGAAAATCTCACGAATAAGAAGATCAAGATGCTAAGAACCGATAATGGTGGAGAATACACATCAAAGGAATCTGTTGCATTCTGCAAATCGGCAGGGATTAGGAGGGAGGTGACTATTTCTCATAATCCTCAACAAAATGGTGTAGCAGAAAGAAAGAATAGATCCATTGAAGAAACCGTAAAAGATTTACTAAATGATCAAGGTCTATCCATGTTCTTATGGGGAGAAGCAACAATGACAACAATATATGTGCAGAACAGAAGTCCTCGTCGTATATTGAAGGACATGACACCAGAAGAAGATTTCTCAAGTAAGAAACTTAATGTGGAAAATATAAGAATATTTGGATGTTATTTTTACTTTCACATTCCCAAGGACAAGAGGAATAAACCAGAACCTTCAGGAAAGAAAGGAATATTCAAGGGATACAGTAATTCATCCAAATCTTATAGAATATATATTCCAGAACAAAACAAGATCGAAGTCAGCAGAGACGTAACATTCAATGAGAAGATAGCCTTCAAGAAATCCATAGAAGAAACTATAGAAGAAGAATATATTGAAGAACTTAACGAAGAAAGCATGGAAAATGAAAATGACGAAAAGGAACTACCTGATCATCCTATGGAGACATGTGAAAACATTGATTCAAATATTGTACCTAAGCCCAAGAAAAGACCATCTTGGCTTGAAGCTACCTTACAATATGCAGAAAGACTCAAGGTTCCAGAAGGAACATTCAGAAAGAGTAAAAGGCCTAAAAGATTCTCAAGTTATGCAGCATATAGGACGAAGCTTCTAGATAAAGAACCTACCACATTTGAAGAAGAAGTTCAAAAGGGACAATGGAAAGAAGATATTACTGAAGAAAATCAATCCATTATGAAAAATGAGGTATGGGAAATCATACCAAGACCTAAAGAAAAGTCAGTGGTAACTTCAAAATGGGTGTACAAGATCAAACATGTAACATATAGAAGCATGGATAAATACAAGGCAAGATTCGTAGCTAGAGGGTTCTCCCAGAAAGAGGGAGAATATTATGACGAAACGTTTTCTCCGGTGACTAGATATAATTCCATCAAAGCTATCATATCTCGTGTCGCTTCCATGGGATGGAATTTACATCAGATGGATGTAAAGACAACTTTCCTCAATGGGGATATTGAAGAAGAAGTATATATTGAACAACCTCAAGGGTTTGAGGTACATTCCATAGATACTCACGTTTGCAGATTAAAGAAAGATCTATATGGACTCAAGCAAGCTCCAAGGGCTTGGTATGATAGAATGGACATCTATCTAATGAAACTTGGTTTCTCCAAGATTCATGCAGATCCAAACCTTTACTACAAAGTCATGGACAATGCACCTGTAATCCTACTACTATATGTTGACGATCTATTCATAAAAGCTGAAGAGTCTCTCATCATCCAGTGCAAGAAGGAATTAGCTTCTGAATTTGATATGAAAGATCTAGGTCTCATGCATTATTACTTGGGACT
>JASDQU010503887.1:0-11172 GCA_032191745.1 Picea mariana
TGGAAAGTGGTTAACCCTAAAATATGGAAAATAGGTTAAGTGACCTAGAAATGGGTTAAGTAACCTAAAAATGGGTTAAGTGACCTAGAAGATGAAAGTATAAATAAGATAGCTATGGTCTCTTGTAGATCATCATTTTTGTAGATCAATGGAGAGCTTCTTGAGATTATCTTGTGAGAGCATCTTTGGTGTGGATCTCTTGAGCATGATTGAAGATCTATTCTGAGGAAGAGAACAAGAGGAGGATCTCATGGACACATCAAAGTTTCAGCAATGTCGGATATCTTGACGGAAAAATTCTCAGAACTTCAAAAACCCTAGTTTCTGAGGTATACGCGGGTTGTCTGTGCTTAGGGTGCGTATACATTAAGGTATACGTAGGCTGTCTGAAGACATGGAGCGTATGGTGGATAAAATGGTGAATACTTGTGTTTGAGCTAGTGCCAAGCTCTTTTATGATTAAGTAGGTTCTAGATCTTCATTCTATGGCCTCAGATCTATCACCGAGACACTAGTATGATTACATTATTTTCTTTGTGAATACTATTGTTTGATGTGATGAGAATTCTTAGGGAATTCTTGGTATGGCTTCTATGATGTGGTTCAGTTTGGTTGATTTGGTTGATGGAGTGATCAGTACTCTTGTGATTCAGTGGTGACATGATTGTTGTGGCATACTAGATGCTTATACATGTTTGAGATAGCATTCATATTGATCTATTGTGGAGTATGAGCAAACTATTGGAGAGCTTGAAGATGTTGTGACTGGTTGTGGGTCAGTTTGGACAATGGAAGAAAGAAGATAAAATGATTGCAGGTTGTAGAGGATCTGAGCATGTGAAGCAAAGAAAAACCCTAGTTGCTCAGAAGCATGTGCATGTTGCATTATACAGGGCGCCTACACATGTGGGCTGCACTACTGACAGGTCGCGTACCTATTGACAGATTGATATCTGTTGAGGATTGTTGCCTCATCTCAGTTGGTTATGAGGGTGTAAGCTGAGTCTTGCATTATAGAGCTGGTGCTCTTGTAGAGTTGTACTATATTCAGTTGTTGTTGATAAACCTCGGATTGTTGTCCATAATAAAAAGAAAAATTGTACATACATATTGTGTTCTTTGTGTTCCTTGTGGTGATGACTTATTGATGATATGTGTTGTTGATATATGCTGCTGATATATGTTCACATCTAACTGGTTATAAATGACAACAATGGGTAATGAATAAATGTTGAAGGTTAACTAATGAGTTTTGCGTAAGAATGAAGTTTTGGGAAAAAGAGTCCCACACTCATTCACCCCCCCTCTAAGTGTGGTAGGTGTGTCCAACATACCTTCGAGCTATTATTGCTTCCATTTTTTTTGAATTTCTTGATTAGTGGAGTCACCAGTGGATTCTTCTTTCATGGAGTCACTAGGTGAATGATCGCAGTCACTGTAGTGTTTAACTCATGTTCACCATCATAAGCTAGAGATGATCATTGTCACTATCCCAGGGAAGATCTTCAATTATGTCCCCAACAACGACACCAAAATATCTTATCTATAAAGTTGACCCTTGACTGCAACAGAGCCAAGCTAGAGCACCTCAGTTATTATTGCAATAGTTTTGATTTGGTTGGTATGTGGATCAAGTAGGTTGAAAAGGTGAATATCTGGGAAAACTCTCTTAATTCAAATAATCAAAAAACTTTTACGTAATCAAGGGCATTCACACTGATGAATCAAATAGATATGCAATTGGAAATGGAAGAAATCAGAAGAAACATAGGTTACAAGCCAACAATCTGTTTGCTTGTGTTAGGAAGATTTTCAAGTATAAATTATATTTTAAAACCATACAGATACAACTCTCAAGAAATAGGTAATTGACAGTAAAATATTCACTGTAATCAAAGTTGAATCTATGGGAAAAAGGAATTCATTGCAGAAGTTTTCATTGCATCCAAATAAGACAGAAAAAAATGAAATACATAGAAGCACATTCTGACCATGAGGATGTCTGAGTCCTTGAGTATGAAAATATGCATCCAATGATCTCTTCCTACAACTCTTAGGCCTTCCACCTATTCTACTCGAACCCCCCAACCTCCTTTCAAGAGGAAGATCTCCACCCCACATTGGTGTTTTCATTGATCTTCCTTTTATTACCTTTTTTCAATGATTTCTTGGCCTTTTCGTAGGGATTGTGGAACTATAATATCAATACTTTACTACACTATAATCTTGGTCCCTCCTTTATTAGCGTAGTATCCATATCATTTACACTTTTTGGAATTAATAAAAGGTTCTTTTCTACACATAATACAGTAACAAAATCTCATAAAATCCTTTGCAACAAATCTTCTATATGTGGCTCTTTTATTGTCGTTTGACCAATGCTATTATCGATCGATCTAAGTTGAGGGTTTTTCATCGATTTCAACACAATTTGCAACACATGCGCATGCACGAATAACTATTTTTCCTTTGGAGATGGGCCTGTGATCTTGTAGATATCCTCGGAACTGCAAATTCTATGATCATGCTATCACTAGCATTTTGATTTACCTCAATAAATATATCCAACAATCTTGTTGCAATTTGGAGTCATTTTTCTTCCTTGATATGAGTTGGTTTCCCTTTGTACTATGGTTTGTTTTTTAGTGTTATTTTTCTCTATCCACGGGAGAGAGTCAAATACGAAACATCTTATCTTTCCTTCTTTGTTATCTTGTAATAGTTCACCCTCGGAGAAAATTTGTGCCAATGTTGCATGGTATTGATATTGGCAGTGTTGCATCTCGTTTTGACTCATTGTAATGCAACCATCGTTGTCTCAATCTGTGCTTTGGTGGCATCTTTTTCCATGATCTGGTGCACTATATTTCTCTACGTGTTGGCTTCCACTTTCCTCTTGGGTGCAAACCCTTACCATTTGTTGGAGGCTCGAAATTAAGACATAATAATGCAAACAATTTTTCTTCATTCGCAAGCTGGTGTGTTCCTCATTTGCATGCAGATTTACAAAATTTGGCAYGCTCCATTGCGTGAGAAAAGACCATTAATGAAACCCTAATATTGTGTATTCTTTTCCATATGCTTCAACGTACCTATCAAATACTATTCTGCCATTTTCCATATGTTTCCATATAAAAATAAAGAGCCTCGACTCATGGAGGGACAAGAGTATATGCGAGACTTCACCGAGTTGAAAATTTGAAGCTATGGGAGACTCCGACAAAGTTCGACGAGAAATTTGGAGGCTTTGGCAAAGTTGACACAAAAATGGGCAAGAATAGTGAAGATGGAAAAAAAATGGCGAAATTTCAAAGATTTTGACAGGGTGAATTTTTTGGTGCTAAGATGATACAGTAATCCATTATTGGTGAAGTTACAAACACAGATAGAGTCTGTTAGCACATGAAATGGTCAGGTGTATTTGCTTCCAACTCACTAGGAAAGTTCGCAACGTACTTATGAGTACCTCATGCACTCATCTTTCATTATTGTAGCTAAGAACTGTGTCAAGGGAAATTTTGTGGTTTTCAGCGCCTTCATTTAATTAGATTTCCAAGGATTTTGTCACAGAATATATAACAATTTCCTTGAAGTGCACTATTTGATTTTGAACTTGGCACTGCAAACTAGCGTTGCAGACTAGCGCTGTGAACCCTCTGTTCCATAATCATTTAAGCCCTCATTTTCTGCATCCATTTGAAACCCAATCTTAACCAATTGAATGAGACCCCTATCAAACAGGAGGAACATGGTTAATCATTTGTAGAACCAAGCTTAAATTGCATACATCTTTGGCATTGCAAACTGATATTTATGCTTCTTTATTCATTGGTGTTGCAATCAGATATTTATGTTTCTTCATTCATTGGTGCTGCAAACTCATATTTATGTTACTGAAACCCTTTTTTAGTAAATAAATTTCACTTGTCTTCATCTCATTACAAATCTCAGTGGTTGTCCCTTTTATCCTCCCTTTTGAAATGTGTTATATTTCATACCACTGAGGTGTATAAGCTTTGGACAAGAAAGTATTCTTCAAGCAGTGATTATGGATGGTCAACAAAACAAGAAGACTCACAAGGGAGGGGATATTGTGAGGACTGAACCTTATGATATGCATTTACAACATTTTGGTGATGGTTATGAGTTTTGAACTATAACTAGTAGTTTTGGTAGTTTTCCTCCAATTATATATCAAGATAATGAAGTTTTGATGCATTTCTAGAATCCTGGTATAAGTTTTGAGGTGTTAAAACTTTTTCAAAAGTGAAACAGACTGCAACAGGAAAGTTCGCAATGCATAGACTCACTGGCACTATGAACTGGTAATTTGGTATAGTTTGTAGCAATTAGCACACAACAGAATCATGTTTTGATCGTAACTTTTGAATTCCAATCTAGGTTCTTCTAGAATTTGGTGTGAAGAAGCACCATATTATCATTGACTTGATGAAAAAACATCATCCCGACCCAGTTCGTAGTTTGCGAGAACAGTCAAAATCATCACCTATAGGAAAGTTCGCAATGCATGTTGTCAAAGGTGTTGCGAACTCTAACACTCTGACAAATCTGAGCTATTGGGAAGGCTGCCAACTGTCAGGGAAGGTCCAAATGGATTCGTAGGAGTTAGTTGGACATGAGGGACATGTGTTCCATCTCCAGATCAAGCAACATGACCTGTTTTAAAAGGAATTTATCACAATAGACAAGATCCCAAAAATAGGAAATTGTTATGTTTTTGTTGGAATATTTTGTAACAGACTCATAAATGGAGGAGAATCCTATGTAGCTCCTTGGTTTTGACCTCCTTAGAATAGAGAGAGATCATTCACTATATATGAAGTGGATTTTGAGAAGGAAAAAGTTAGATTCATGATCCAAGAGAGGAGAGAACTGAAAGAGAAGTTTAGTTGCTCATTTGTAAGCATGAGGGCTTGTTGTAATTAACATTTCTACCATTAAAGATTCATGAGAGTTGTTTATCAGCTTGTCTTCTTTTTTTTCCCATTTCTTGTTATCTTCTTGATTGAATATATTGCAAGTTTTGAGGATCAAAGGCTGCCTTTGATTAATGGATCCATGAGCAACAAATTATCTGTTGTAGATGGCTTGTTAATCATTGTTTATGTTCAATCATTTTTCAATCTATTCTACAGAGAGGATCTTTGTTTAATAGACATTCTTTCTTTTGTTCACTTATTTCTTCTAATGATCATCATATAAGCTCTTAACCTAATATTTAGCTTGATTGCATTCAATCAGCAGAGTGGTTTTGACTCCATGCCCAATAGTAAATCATTGATCTACAATCAGACTGTTGCCTTCTTTCTTGTTCTTTCTTGCTGATCCACCCAATTTAAATTAATTTATTTTTTCAAATCCTGATGGGTATTACAATATAAGAACAACTTCTAGTGCTAACAGAGTGAACTATGCAGATTCCAAATATATAAGTTTTTAAAAAATTAATATTGTTTACCATTTTTAATCTATTTTTGTCTTGACATATATCTCAATCCTAAAATACATACCTCTTTTATTTTTGCTATAATTTTTTATAACCATTTAAAAAAAAATAAGTTATACATTGCACTAGAAGAGAACGAGATCTATAATCTAAAACAAATTGTTTGATAATGTTAAGACTCTCATAGCTTGCACTAATGGAAGGCATTGTAATTTCAAGTATATATTGACTTTCATGATTAAAAAAAAAATTAAATTAATATTATAAATTTTGAAAAAATACTTCACATAATAACAATGGGTTATCTACAATTATACAATTTTTTAAAGGAAATCACATTGTTAAGGTACTCAACACCTGCACTAATGGAGACATATACCTTATATTTTGCTTGGAAAATAACATACCAATGTTAGCAAAACTCAAATTTCACATAGTTATTCACAATTTCTATAAATAAAAGTTATATATTGATCCAGAATATATTTGCAGAATGAAATGAATACAGATTATTATCAAAATGTGCTTAACACAGAATAACAGATATACAGTAAAACTAGTTTCTATTCAATAAGAAAATATGTTAAAACTGTAAAATGCAGTGGAAACCAGCTTGCTAGAATGGTGGCAGCTTATCTCTAAGAAGAGATGTGACGGTTGTGCTCATTCGCAAGAAAATGATTACAATGAGGCTCTGAAGGCCTTTTTACAATAAACAGGAATGTCAAAAACCATAGACATCCAAAAATCCTAACCCTAGGAGATGAAGCACCAAAATTCATGTGGGTCTCATTTAGGTAAGTTAGTACATCAACTTCTTGGGGTCGTAACTTTTGCATACGATCTTTGTTTTAGGCGCATGATAGCCCATTGGAAAGGTCTATCCAAGGACTACGCAACATTTGCGAGGTCTATCTAAGTTCACTTATGACTTTGATGAACCCTAAAAATGTTGTTTAGGGCCTCAAAACAACCCCGCAAATCAAGGACCCAAAAACTAGAAAAAAAACTACCAAACTGAAAAAACTGTCAAAATAAGCCAATTAAAATATTAGACAAACCATGGTAGAATGATACCTTCTAAAACCAACCTAACCTTTATATCTCTTTCCTAAACTTTTTAACCATATTTTAATTTCTTTTTTCAAATAATTCAATATAACTTTAAAAGAAAGCTTTTCATTATATCACTTCATTCCAATAAATATAATTATGAAACTAATAAAAAGTTATTTAATAAGAAAGGGAAAAAAATGAGATATTTTAAAATCCATTCATTATATTATTAAACCAAATGAATTGTATAAAAAAATACTTGAGTAAATAATTATGATAAATAATTATATATATATATATATATATATATATATATACGGTTAAAATAAATTTACTGATTCAAAGTAAATATTTTCTATTCAAATATTTTTATTAATTGTTAATTTTTTTATTAATTATTAAAATTATTATTCTTAATACAAAATAGATTTAAATTTTAAAATATTTTTATTTTAATTTGATTTTATAAAGTAATGATTAATATATATAATTTCATTGATTTAATATCAAATGTTATTTTCCTTTTTATCGAATCTATGAATAATACAAAATATCAAATTCACTATAGTATAAATAAAATATTTAATATTTCACATATTTATAATGATAATAGTGGTTTTGGATTTCTTTAGATTTTTTTTTTTTTACTTAAAAAATATTAAGAAAAGTGTTCCAAAATTACCATAGTTTTGATGAGTTAGAAACTCTGATATTGTCACAATTTTTTTGAAAATCTTTTAAAATTGAGATCTAATTTGGGTATACTAATGATATTTTAAGAAAAAGAGTTTTCCATTTTCAATCCTTTTAGTGTCACAAAGATGACATTTTCTTTATCTCAGCATACCCAAATTAATGATATTTTAAGAGAAAGAGCTTTTCATTTTCAACCCTCTTAGTGTCACAAAGATGACATTTTCTTTATGTCATCATACCCAAATTAATGATATTTTAAGAGAAAGAGCTTTCCATTTTTAACTCTCTTAGTGTTACAAAGATGACATTTTCTTTATGTCATCATACCCAAATTAATGATATTTTAAGAGAAATAACTTTCCATTTTCAACCCTCTTAGTGTCACAAAGATGATATTTTATTTATGTCATCATATGTGGTTTTGGGAGTTTGTTTTTATCTTGTTCTTGTACATTAGGTACTTAGTTATAGTCGTGCTCTCCATGGGGGAAAGGTTTGTGTTCTCAATGGGGAAAATATTTGTTTTTATAACAAGGATAAGATATGGGATATTGCCATCAATTTTGAAATTATAAATTATAAAATTCTTTTAGATTTGCTATATCTTTTTGCAGTAGTCTAAACGTTCTACCTTTTGGAAGTTTTCCGGTGACTTTTTCCGTTTGAGTTTGCCCGAAATCTGTTCAAGAATGGTTGGATCTGCAAATTTGAGTGGTTAAACAATAAAAAATAATAATTTTAAAATAGAACGTTGATTAAACACCAATCTTTTTTCACAACTCTCTAAAAACACTACATCCCAAATTTCATATCCAAAAAAAATATAATAGATTATCAAACCAAAACTTAATAACAACTAGCATATTATTATAAACCATTAATTAAATACAAGACATAACATATTATTATAAACCATTGATTAAATCCATTACAACCTCGAAAGTCTATTAAAGTCAAAATCCAAATGAGACTCTCGGGACTCCAACATCTCACTAATAGAATATAAATTCGAAAACCTAAAGTTATGGGAGTCAAAATAATAAGATTAAATACCCACCCATATGAAATAAGTAGAAGAATAAAATCTAAGCACGGAAGTGGCCATCATTAGCCAAAGACATTTTAGGTGGACCCATGAAGCAACGGTATGGGCAATGTTTCCGGACAGAAATATGGTTCGGGACAGATCTCTGTCGGTTCTTGATGTTYGTCCAATCACAAAAATAATAWTGTAGTGATGTTGATTTAACCCCGATCCCTACCATGGTCAAAATTAATATTGTAATGTTGTTGACTTAACCCCGATCCCTACCATGGTCAAAACTTAACCTAATATTTTGTGGGTTAAGTGGGTAGTGACGTACGTGACGGTACGGTTGCTTTCACATTCCGACGACGTGCAAAGCCGTAAAGAAGATACGAACAATGACGGGCAAATTGCCCGTCAATACGGTGAAGTTTTTTTAAAATCCGTCAAGATTATTGGTAGAAACGGCAGAACGGTCTTTGAAATCGGGAAAACCGTCAAATTTGACGTGCTCGTAGGTTTTGAAATTCCAACCCTCATTCGAGATAAGCGTCGTAACGAACAACAGAATATTAAAATATCGTAAAATCGCCTTAAATAAATATCGGAAAATACAATGTCGGTAAGAGCCGCACCTCTGATCCTACACTTATTCATCTCTTTTGTCCTATCAGTCCAACAATGTTCCGCATAGTTTGCTGCAGTTTTTAGGTTAGCCTTGCGTTGCGAATTTCRTCAACAATAAAGATCGGAATCTTTGGCCTAAAYAAGGAAGTTTTCCCGTGAAGATTGGAAAATTTGGTCTGGATTCTGAAAATTTTCGAGCTTTTGTGGCGGAGGATGGATACCTCTGCTTGAACTTTAGAAGTTCTATGCATTTCAGAGGTTTTGCTCAAGGTCCGAAGTTGTGGCGCGAGTTCTTGTGCCGCGAGTTCTTGAAGTCYTCCGGACATTTGCTTTGAATATTGACATTTTGGCATAAATCTTCATGTTTTCGGCGCGTTTGTAGTGAAGGATAGGCGTTTTTGCATAATTTTCATGTSAGATGCATGTCAGAACAGCTAAAAAGTCGAAGCGGTCCATCTGTATCTTGCTCCCGTTTGATTTTGTGGATTTTTGACAATTTGTCATAAGGGTTAGAGTTTCTGTTCAGATTTTGAAGGCAGGCAGGGCAAGGCATGTGATTGAGATGAGCTTAAAATTGCAGGGSAAGGTGAGAGTTACGGTGAGAACGAATGAATGAGGAGAAGCGAAGTGGTAGAAAGGGTTTGTTAGATGGTGAGGTACTTGAGCACACTGTTCCTTTTCTTGTGTACAGCTTTATTACTGGTTCTTCCCTTAATATTGCCACCTCTGCCGCCTCCACCGTTTATGCTGTTGCTAATACCTGTCGGCATATTCACGATGCTCCTCCTTTTGGCCCTCCTGCCTTCCCAGATCATTACCCTACTTCGTTTCAGTTTTTTATTTTAAAATAGGTATGCACTGTCAAACATCTTATAATGCCTTTATTTAACGTCCAACTATCTATTTCTTAGAGATGCCGCAAGGCAATTAAGAAGTGACGTGTTGATTTTATGGAATTTCAGATTTATTACTATTTGTCTCTCTCTGAATCGCTATAGCTACAGTACATATCCCACAGATTTCTTATGTATGAAACAACCTCTTTGCTTAAAGGATGTATTTTTATATAAGATCCATTTTATTTTGATTATAAGTAGCCCAGTACGTACCGAGCTGTCACTAAAATATGTAGTTAATTGGTGTTTAATTTCCTTGCCTGATTATAATGCAAGGACAAAGTTGTCCAAGTTCACAATGTTCAGAGCACATACTCATCGCTTTTGCTTCCGTATCAAGTGCCGAGGACAGCCTCCTTGCCTGTCAATAATCAAATCCTCCATTCGAAATATCGCGAAGGGATTTAAAAATAAAGTGCAAACAAAACGGGTTGATTAAAAATCGAGGAATAAAGAAAGTGCAAACTTCTCATACATTTAATAGCTAATATAAATCCATATTACCATTTTTTTGTTTTAACTTTACAGCATGGTATTTATCAAACTGTTTCCTTTTTCACCTTATTTTTCCATCCACAATTATATAATCACATGGTGATTGACGGTGGCTCCTAATGAAGAAATAGTGATTGACACTTTATTGTAATGAAGAAAGATCTTAGATTATTTATTAACAATGACTCACCAAAACTCACCAAGTGATTGGAACGTGTAGGAGCACCCCCCAATTTTAGTAAGGCTTCAAATTTAATTTTAGTAAGAGAAGTCGGGATCCTTATCATAAAGGTCCTGGTCTTTAAAATTATAAAAATAATAATTATAAAATCTTAACAATGACATTTCATCTCATATAAATTTATCATTTCATCATTGTGCTATACAGTGAAAACCCTATAATCCTGTCAATCTTAAAATCTTAATTTTGAATTGATATGAAATTTTACTTCTTGTGCTATACAGTGAAAACTCTATAATCCTGTCAATCCTAAAATCTTAATTTTGAATTGATATGAAATTTTACTTCTTGTGCTATACAGTGAAAACCCTATAATCTTGTCAATCCTAAAATCTTAATTTTGAATTGATATGAAATTTTACTTCTTCATATGAAGTCCAATAATATTGTAATTACTCTCAAACATCTTGAAATAATTAATAATAATGTTAAAAATTTAAATAAAAGTGGACATTCTCCTTCATCTTATTTTATCTATCGTTTTAAAAAATCTATAAAAAATAATTACAAGGTTGCAAACTCCTAAAAGCTGTACCCCTATATTATAAAAGTTGTATCCCTATATTAAAGGGTTCTTGGAGCATCCATAGACCTCCTTTTTGAGGAAATGCATCCCTCACACTCGAAAAGGCTTCCCTATGCATTTCCTCTAGTTTTCCTAGAGCAC
>JASDQU010503887.1:85596-98700 GCA_032191745.1 Picea mariana
CAGGAGCTTCCAGGATGTCCATGATTGATGGTTTCTCTGGCTACAATCAGGTCTCTGTTCTGCCTGAAGACAGGGAGAAGACAACATTCACCACTCCATGGGGTACATTCATGTATGCCAAGATTCCATTCGGACTTATGAATGCAGGGGTGACATTCCAGCGTGCCATGGACATAGCTTTCATTGGGGAAAAGGATAAATTCGTGGTCGTTTATCTGGATGACATCACAGTATTTTCAAAATATGATGAAGAACACCATCGCCACCTCAGGAAAGTTTTCTTGAAATGCAGAAAGTTTGGCATTTCATTAAACCCCAAAAAATATCTATTCGCCATGAAGGAGGGAAAGTTACTAGGCCACATAGTATCAGCAGAAGGAGTCAGGATTGATCCCAGCAGAATCAAGGCGATACAAGCCTTATCAATCTCGAGGTCTAGAAAGGAGGTCCAATCTTTCCTCGGTAAAATTAATTTCCTAAGGAGGTTTGTGCCTAATTTTGCTGAGGAAGTAAAGCTGATAACGGCCATGCTAAAGAAAGAGAATGAAGTAAGGTGGACCCCTCAATCGCAACATTCCTTTGAACAAATCAAGAAGGCCCTGACTGAAGCTCCTATGCTTATCAGTCCTGACTACTCAAAGGATTTCCTTGTTTTCTCCTTTGCCTCACCTGACACAGTAGCTTTTGTTCTATTACAAACAAATGACAGTGGGTTAGAACAACCTATTGCTTACTTCAGTCAAGCATTGAGGGATGTCGAAGTCAAGTATGACACTATGGAGAAGCAATCTTATGCTCTAGTGAAAGCTCTCAAAGCTTTTAGAACCTACATTCTGCAGTCAAGGATCATCGCCTATGTCCCCTCGGTCGTTGTTAAAGATATTCTTATTCAGCCTGACATAGACGGGAGAAAGAGTAAATGGATAGCCAAAATCCTAGAGTTTGACCTGGAAATAAGGCCCACCAAGTTGATCAAAGGGAAAGGTTTAGCCAAGCTGCTGGCTGAAGAAAATTGCCAAGATTTGGGGATAAGTTTCATCAACGGATGCTCAGATATTCAACAGGATCAGCTATCTGACATAGATCATCAAAGGGAGCCCCCATTGGCTAAATGTCCTTGGTATAAGGATGCCATATACTTTTTGCAGGAGCTGCGACCTCCAGACGTCCTGCAAAGAAGCAAAGCAAGAGCTCTGAAGCTCAAAGCAGTCAAATATTGCCTGATCGATCAAATATTATATTGGAAAGACCCCCTTGGGGTGATTCTAAAATGCATGGGTCCACCAGAGGTCGAGAAGATCGTAGCTGAATTCCACGGCGGCCTATGTGGAGGGCACCATTTCTGGAGAGCCACAGCTCACAAAATCCTCAGGGCTGGATACTACTGGCCTACCATGTTCGCTGATGTCTGCAAAGGGGTCAGAGCCTGCATCAATTGTCAAAAATTTGCAAGAAAGCAGCAGCTCAGGTCTCTACCGTTAAAACCGGTGGTGGTTTCAGGGCCTTTCCAGCAGTGGGGCCTAGATTTTATTGGAGAAATTCACCCTCCCTCCAGTGGGCAGCATAGGTGGATCCTGACTGCTACAGATTTCTTTACCAAGTGGATTGAAGCTATTCCCACCAGGAGTGCTTCCCACAAGGTAATCATCAGATTCTTGGAGGACCTCATCACAAGGTTTGGCTGTCCAAATAAGGTTGCCACCGATAATGCAGCCACTTTCGGGTCGGAGCCATTAGCCAGGTTCTGTGAGCAGTTCAGGATTAAGCTGATCCACTCCACCCCGTATTACCCACGGGGCAATGGTTTAGCGGAGTCCTCCAAAAAAAGCTTAATAAGGTTCATCAAAAATATGTTGGAAGACAACCAAAGGGCTTGGAACTCGAAGCTTAAATTCACCCTATGGGCTGATCGGGTGACTACAAAGAGAGCTACAGGTCTCCCCCTTTTCCAGTTAGTCTACGGAGCCGAAGCCGTCTTCCCTTCTCAGCTAGCTATCCCTGTAGCGAAATTCCTCCAGGACCATCAGGAGGAACCTGATGACATGATCAGAAGGATTCATCAGCTAGTGGAAGTCCAGCAAGTTAGGGAGCAGACATTAGATAGGATTCAGGACCATCAGCAGAAGATCAAGTAGGTTTTTGACAGGAAGGCCAAGAAGGAGCGTTTCCAGGTAGGAGACCTGGTACTGAAATGGGATGCTCCTAAACAAGATAAGGGCAAGCACAGCAAATTTGAAGCCCTGTGGATTGGGCCTTTCAGAATCTCCGAGGCTTTCTCAAACAACACATACAAGTTGCAAGATTTGGAAGGTGAAGAAGTTTTCAACGACCCAGTGAATGGGCATTTCCTAAAAAAATGTTTTGCTTAAGTCTCGGATGATTCTTTTGGTTTGTAAATATTGTCCTTTTGTTTCTCTGTTTGTTTTCATTTTTATTTTTGCGGCCTAATAATGACTCCATAGCCCAAAAGAAAGGCGACTGGAACTGCAGGAGGAGTTCTTAGAGCATCGCAGGGATGACTCTATCCCCCATGGAGCCTGATGTTAGCAATAATTATGGTCATGGGTTCGAGAAGCATTCGGGTCCGCTAGTCGCACAAAGTTCTCAAGTGCAGCTCAGAAGAATTCTTGTTTTTCCAAGTAGCAGATCAAGCGAGCGGGCAAAGTTTTGCTATTGGCAGTCGAGATCCGTCCACGAAGCAGATCAACGGTTATCGGGATCTCGGAGTTGCCAATTTACCCGACATTTAGCAGTAAAGGAGTCCCTTCTGTTTGGAGGCTAAATATAGATCGTTCGATCCAGAGGCGCGTGTCGCAAGGGCTGGCCATCTCGGCGTTTCGCCCGTCGCGACTTCAACACGCAAAGGGCAGCTCCGTTATTTCGTGAGATGTGAAGTGCCGAGAGCACCCAAGAACTCGGGCCCACAGAAGTGTCGAGAGGATCAGAGTCGTTCTTCAGCAGAGACACGTGGCGAGAGATCCCGCAGAGTCAGGGATCGGGGAATTGAAAGTCCCATGCACATGGCAGCAGGAATCGCGATATGTCGATACGCAATTTCCCGACGGGGCTGAGGATTATAGTGAAGTACAGGTGGCAGGCTATCGCGAGTCCGAAGGATGCGTTCTCGTTGACATCGCGAACGCTGAAACTCCGATGGGGGTTTGGCTACGGTCACGAGGGGATAGCTCATATGGATCATGTTTTAGCCGTTAAGGGCTAGCTCCTAGGAGAGGGATCTCATCGCATAGCGGAATATCAGAGATCCTGGATGCAAGGAGTTCGTGCATATCGAACTCGCGAATCCCGAATCCCCTAAATCCCGAAACACTCATAACATACCTCCTTGCCGCCACGTCCTATTCCCGTGTCACGCCAACTCATATTTTCTTCCCGGCCCCTATGTCTCATACGCCCGGCTCGTACACTTGCCCAAATCGCTTTTCTTTTGCCCATCTGTCCACATGGCCTCTCCTCATCCCATATCTGCATCGAGCGTGTCCAGCTATCCCTGCCTCGTCACCATCCGTTCGCCACTTCTTGTCAAGTCTCCCAGTTATCACGAAGGCCTCCACGTCCTGTTGATGCAGAGTTGACCGGGGTCTTTCCCAATCTCAGTGAAGCAGTTATTGCAGCAGTTGATGGTGGTTGAACATCGTTTCCTCCATAAATGGAAAGTTCGGAATTGACTGCAAGCTTGTCAATTCTTTCACAGGTCCTTTGGAGCGCGATTGCGTCTGATTGAAGTTCACGACTGTCTATAGTCTGTATGCGCAGTAAACATGCAGACATAATGTCTTCAATGTGATGTCTCGAGTTGACTACTGGGGCTTTGTTTCAAATATATATAGGCATTTTTGCCACTTTTGTAAGCATCGATGGTTGAGCTGAGCTCCCTGGTTGTAAATTTTTAATGAAGCATTGTTGTTTTGGATATATATGAACTTTGGAGACTTCTTGCCTTATGAATGCCAGTTTCTCTCATGTCTTTGTTTACACTATGTTAGAGCAGCTCGGAATTGGAGGACCCAGTCGAGCTGTAGCTATTATAGGATGATGTTGTAATGGATCACTGTAATAGTTACGGAGCCTCTAATCAGTTTTTGTGATTTCATTGACGCTGAACGACTTGGAATTGGAGGATCCAGTCAAGTCTTCTTTCAGTTTCTTGAAGCCCTGAACCAGGAGGATCCTGTTATCAGAGTTTTTCTCCTACAAACCGTTGCAAGCCTGTTGCCCAGAGCTGTTTGTTCGCTTTCTCCTAAGTCTTCCACCTGTTCATCTTTAAATCAACCCACTGGCTGAAGTTAGGATTCCAGACCTCCTCTGTTCTTTATGTACCAGACTCAGTCCCTGAGTTAGAGTAATACCTCCTAGATCCAGTATCTCCATTTGATCACCCTTTATAAACAAATCGTGACATAAAATTGATGGGCTTTGGGCTCTGCTCCTGCAAGCAATCCTGGAGTGACTTCTGATGCTAACAGGAGGGTGGGTTGGTTGAGGAACAAAAGTAGTATTAGGGTTGTGAGGTTGAGGGTTAGTGTTATGGTTACAAGAGAGAGGAAAACAAGGGTGTTTATAAATCTCACATTCAATTGCTAGGGAATGTATTAAGGCTTGGTCAAGGGTGTTTCTCTTAAATAATGTGACTTCATAGAAAAACAAAACTCACAAATAAAACTAAATTTGAGAATAAGTAACTCATAATTGGTTTTTGAATCCGTTGAATTTGAAGTTTTTGAAGAATCAATATTTTGTTGGATTTTTTGGTTGGGAACTTGATGAAGCTATAACCACCTACACGTCATATTGGATAAATATCTTGGAGGATTGAAACATTATCATAATGCTTCACAAAAGGTGTTCCAAGTAGTAATGCACTTGAAAACAATTTGGAAGAAGCCTCATCGTGGAGTTTAATGTAACTAAATAATGCATGAAATAAATACTACATAATGTAACTAACTAATCACGCAAGAGAAGTAAATTATTTGTACCTTATCACAAATTCGTTTTGGATCATGGAGGTGACCGCCCTTCAAACATGCATTTGTAAAAGACAATAATAGGTTAAATGATTGAATAAAAATTAAACATCTACAAGCTTGCATTGACAAAGAGAATTAAACGGTATATGACTAAATAATAATTATAATTAAACATGTACGATGCTCTAGAAATACTAAAGGGGATTACCTCATGAATGAGCTCCTCTTAGTTTCGAGAATAATTTATTCTCTAGTAACCACGTGAAGGTGGAAGCTCGTTTGGACCCTCCCCCCCCCCCACCTTCGCATCACTCTCAATTCCCCATACCCAATCATACATAACAAGTATAAAAACAAGAATTAAAGGTAAATGAAAGAAAGAAGGTGCATGCATACAAAACATATAAGGTTCACGCACAACTAGCAAAACAAAATATTGTACAGTCAATAATTTATATTAATAAAATATGTACAGTCACTTCTTTTTATGATTCTTCTTTTTGATAAAATTCATGAGTAAATCATCATCACATTCGTCTTGATCCCAACCTTTAGCTATTGGGCCATGTTCTGTTGCTAGAAGGCGATGGGTCATCTCAAGCATTGTACTACTTCTAGTAGCAGGACATGGACGTTGATGCACTACAAGGGCATCCACTACAATAACAAAAAACATTAAAAGGACATAGTTAGTTATTATTCATCGTAGTGTTGCATTAGTATGAATATATTACTATGTTTTTTTCCTAGAGGAGTAGTTGACACCATTGGTTGGATTGTTGTCGGTTCCTCTCCTCTCTGAGCACCCTCATCTACATGCTCTGTCATTGAAACAAGAAAATTTATAAGTACACGATGTGAAGGAAATATTTATAATCCTCATATTATACATTTTATTTAAAAGCACACATATCGTGATGGGTTTTTCAACCACTAGTATCATGGGGTTGTTGTCCACCACCTTCAAATGAAATGGTGTGCTTGCATGTTTAAAAAAAATAGACACATAATTAATTAATGGGTTAAATAAATCGTCAATATATTTGACAAGTAATCAACAACTACAATCTTGCCATTTTATTTACCAAATCATTTGAAGGGTCATATTGTGTCTATCCCTTCCTTTGTCGATTTTCCACCATGGCTTGAAAGTCAAGCATCAAGTCTTCTTTAGTGGTGGCAGTGTTGAATGTATCCCCCTACATCGCATGGCATAAGATATGGATTTTTACTTACTGGTTTCAATTAGATAAAATTTGCATGATGATATGTATAATATGAATAAAATATTTGGTACTTACAATTCGAGCTTTTAATCTCAAGTAACCACCTTGGCCAAGTTTGTGTTGCCCATGTTTTTCTTGTCTTTCCTTGGTTTCTTTTGACGTGTTTGGGATCCTACGAAAAGTTTCAAGTATGTTATGAGATATCGTGATTTTTTCTGTAGAACTAAACAAAATTCAGCATATTCAATTCAAAATATCATATATTACCTTCCAGGTCCAGGTGGTGTCTTCCCTTCATTTCTCATTGCACTCTCCTTTGTGTCCTCATGTATATTCTTCCATTCCCTCTAGGGACTGGCCAGAGGACAATCATACTTAGGGTTATTTTTCAATTGAACCCTATATTGATCTCTGACATATTTCAAATATGTAACAACCCTCGAGGTGATTTCAAACTTGTTGAATAAATCACCAAACAGACTGACCATATGGTCTATAAGATCATTTTTCAAATCTTTTTTTAGGAATTCCACCATGTGCGAATGGTGGGCCCGAAAATATCTAAAGCCTTTTCATGCAAGGTCCTATAAAAATATTATTTCTTGAAAAATGATATGATAATTAGATTAAAATAATATGAAAGATGTAGGTTTCAATCAAATGGTAGGAACTATTTAACATATTCAAAAATACCTAGGATTTGTTGTATCTTCAAGGGAACCAAGTTTTCTTCCACCAAATAGCTGATGAAGAGTGTTCCTGAGATTTGAACACTTGTTGCTTGAGGTTAACAATGCTTTGGCTGCACAAAACCAATATCCTCATGAGATTCTCCATGTAGACCATCACGTGTGCGGTCTAGCGTGTGTGGTGGGGATGTTTCATGCCCCCCAGGAATTTCAATCCTTTGAGCCACATACAAAGATTAAAATATCATTTCATGTATGTGGCTCGTGCTAGGATGTTGTGGGGTTTGTGCATCACTTCAACCAGTAGCGTCCCCATGACCAAGTTGTCCCATCGGATCAAAAAAATCTTATAGAAAGAAAATGTTAGAGTATTGATGATATAACAGTATCAGACAAAATTTAATAAATCAATATATGTCATAAATAGTCTTTTTTTTTAAATTGCGCTTACCCCAAATTGTTCTATATCCTGCCTTAAAATTTTCATTCTTTCTTTTCCCTTATCTGTAAGTGGCTTAGACCTAGCCAATTCAATGAATTCCCTATTTTCATTTCTCAAGGCCTTTCGAATTGTTTCCATCAGGTTGATGAAATCATATATTTCATCCCACACATCATCATGTTCCGATGATGTGCTCATTTACATAAACAAATAAACATGTTAATTCAATTATTGCAAGCAAAAATTGATATGAAAATCATTGTTATACCTCTTGCGATCTAGTCAGTGCCCTCCCATGATCACCTTATAAATGCATGACAATTTAGAATGTTAGAAAATAATTTAAGAAGCATGAGCTATTAAAATGTATGTTAAAGATATAAAAAGGAAAACATTAATTACAGGTTTGGTATACTAGTAGACCATATTTACCCCCATAATAGCAGTGCTTCCATCGATTCGATTCAAACCATAATCGACCAACAACTCTTACCCTACAGCTATTGTTTTCACTACACATATAAATATTCAATTTCCTTCACTCCCATCAAAAATACAATTGGGTTTCTTTCTTGTTTTCTCGGGTCTTGTACTGTTAAGAATCCCTGCAATATTCCCTGACCCCTTTGGCCATCCATCAATATACATCGTCTATCCTTTATTGTGATTGTCATCTTTTAGATGTATATATTTGTAGCGACTGCATATCTTCGCATACTTGGCATATATCGTACCAAACTCAACCAATCTCCACAGTTGTAGCACGGTTCAACATACTCCATGTTGGACTTATGGGTTGACCCGAGTTATACCTTAGTTCTCTAACAAAACCCTTATCACCATCGGTCCTTTTAGTAGACCATAAGGCTACACCACAAACAGAGTGCACAACACAGTCTCACCCGAGATGGTTTATGGGTGATTGCAGGACGCAAGTGTCTACAGTCATGGAAGGGATTGGGGGATGTTCTTTCTTACTTCTTATTTCTACTTAACCATGCATTTGATTACAGCATTCATCAGATCCATTCATTCATTTGAATATTTATTTTAATGTTCATTGTAAGTAAATTATTCATTCATCTATCTAATCATTCAATCATACTACAGAAATAGAAAAACATTCAAATACATTGCACATATAGTTTTACCGTGGTTCACCCCCCCCTTGGGTACATCCACAAAGATTGTATGCTTCTTTTATTATTCATCAAAAGGCGCTACATGTATTAAATCATAATATAGAGTAGTGAGGCGGACCAGGATTACACCAAGCTCCAAAGCTTGTGACCTGACCCTCAACTACTTCAACTTCATCTGAGCTCTACAACTCTCAAAACAGACTTCAACTCACAAAAACTCTAAAATAGACTTGTCCCACTCACCTCTAACAATAAGATTCTCCCTCTATCTACTACATACATCTTATTTATATTACAAAAACGGGTTAAAACTCTTACAATACATCCCAAAACCCCAACCCTAACATGGCTAGTTTTTTCCACATTTGTGTCAGATTTCCGCAAATCCTGTCACGCGCATTGTTTTTCCTCAAAATGTGGTGCTCTCTCCTTCTTGGTCCAATATGTCTCATTTGCTACATTGTTTTCCAAACATGCCTGCTCCAATAGGCCCCCAACACTAATATGTGGCTTGTCCCGAGACACTTAGCCTTAGTCCACCTTCTACAACGCTACCTCCAGTGCATGAAACGTCTTTCCCAATTTTGTCGCTTTCTCATTAGCCTGTACACTCTTCCCTGTTAGTGTCTCAAAATCCTGCGTTGTTGTGTGCTATCTTAGCACTTCTCTGCTTTCTGCTAGCACATGTTCCCATCTTCCTTTCTCTGTTTGGATTTTTTCTATCATTCCTTCGTCTTGTTGCTGAAATGGCTCCAACTGAGCTTGCCTTGCTTGTTTCTCCTTCTGCACAGTCTTTGCTTTTGTCTGCAAATTCTTTAGCTCCTACGTGACCCTCATTCTTAGGGATATGTTCAAGTCCTAAACCGCCACGTTCATTTTTTCTTATTTTTTCTCCAGTTGTTGGATCTTCTCATCCTCTTCCAAGTTGTTCCAAATGTGTGTAGTCATGTCATACAGTTTGGCAACTTCTTTAACCTCATGCGCTATACTCTCTACATGCACAGTTGTTATAAAAACAGGATCACGGAGCAATAAAAAAAAAAAAAAACGGAAATAAAACACAGAAGATACACAATACAATAGAGACACATATATATGTGGTTCACCCAGTGTGGGCTACGTCCACTAGAGAAATTTCCAGGTCCTTCCTTTATTATTATCCAGCAAATGAAGGGATACAACCTATAGCACACCCTATGTAACTTCCTCTTCTTTCTCTCACGGTCTCCTCTCTAAGAATACAATATTCGCAATGATACATAGCTGCAATACATTTCCCTCATAAAAGAGGGTTACCTTCTAGGGAAAAAAACCCTAACATAAATTCTAACGTCAGATATGTGACCTTATAATGAATGGTCAAGATTTACAATGAAATTACAATATACATTTACAAGGAAATTTTTCCTTCGGGGGCTTCGCCCCCGAACCCCCCCTACACTCCCCCGCGTGGAGGAGTGTACATTCTTCTGGGGTGTAAATTCTTCATAGGATATAAACACAGTTGAAAACAAAGACCTCTGAATCAAGAATATAATCAAGCTCCACAACCAACAATCTCCCACTTGGAGACTGATCTCAACAACTCCAACGTTGTTGTATATGTTGGACTATGGTCCTTCTTGGACCTGGAAAATTTCTCATATTCATATTCATTCTTGAAGATCAACTGAAATTGAGCAGGGACTCATTTTATATCTGGTTACTCCCTTTGTTAACATGTTTGCAAGATTTTGGCTAGTGTGTATATTTTCCAACTTCAAATGTCTATCTTCCAAGACAGATCATATGAAATGGTACTTGAGTTGTATATTCTTAGTCTTCGAATGGAAGGTTGATTTCTTTGCAAGATGGATGGCACTCTCATTGTCACAGTACAACCTACTATTCTCCTGCTTCTTTCCCAATTCCTCCATAAACCTCTGCTCTTTACTAGCCTTTGTAGCAGCAACATACTATGCCTATGTTGTTGAAAGTGAAACAACCTTTTTTAGTTTCGAAATCCAACTTACTGTTGTTCCACCTACATTAAAAACATACCCTGTGGTGCTCTTCCTGCTATCTTTATCACTTTCCATATTTGAATCAACATATCTCTGTAGAACAGTGTCTGAACCTTCAAAACATAATGCATGAGTAGCAGTACCTCTCAAATACATGAGAATACACTTTATTGCCTCCCAATGTTCTTTACATGGATTGTTCATATACCTACTCACAAATCCCACTACATGTGCAATATCTGGTCTTGTGCAAACCATCGCATACATCAAGCTGTCAATTGTTAATGAATAAGGGACCCTGGACATGTATTCTATCTCCTCCTATTTCTTGGGACACATTTCCTTATTTAATTTGAAATGGTCGGCCAAATATGTACTATTTAGTTTTTCATTCTTCATTCTAAACCTCTCCAACACCTTCTCTATGTACTCACCCTGAGACAATGTCAATTTGCAATTTTTTTTGTCTCTTGTTATTCTCATACCAAGGATTTTCTTTGCAGAACCCAAATCCTTCATCGTAATTGAATTAGCTAATTTCTTCTTGAGCACATTTATATCATTCATATTAGACCCTAAAACAAGCATGTCATCTACATACAATAGCAAGATAATATAGCTTCCATTTTCTAGCCTTTTAAAATAAACACAGTGATCAGAATGACATCTACTATAACCTTGTTCTATCATAAACCTGTAAAACTTCAAATACCACTACCTTGGAGATTGTTTTAGGCCACACAAGCTCTTCTTCAACCTGCATAGCAAATTTCCCTTCCCTTTGACCTCATACCCCTGTGGTTGTTGCATATAAATCTCTTCCTCCAAATCCCCATGGAGAAAAGTTATTTTTACATCTAATTGTTCAAGATGTAAATCTTCTACTGCCACAAGTCTTAAAATATTCCTAATTGAAGTCATTTTAACAACAGAAGAAAATATTTCATCAAAATATATACCTTTCTTTTGTGCAAACCCCTTTACAACAAGTCTAGTCTTGTACCGCTTTTTTCCTCCATCTTCTTTCTTCAACTTGTAAACCCATTTATTCTACAATGCTCTTTTTCCTGCAAGCAACTGAACCAAATCCCAAGTCTAGTTATTTACCATGGAATGCATTTCCTCTTTCATACCTTGCTCCCACTTCTTTTTGGTGTCTACCTGCATTGCCTCTTCATAACATTCTAGTTCACCAGAATCAGTCAACAATAAATAATGCAATGAAGGAAAGTATCGTTCAGGGGGCCTACTTAACCAAGTAGATATTCTAACAACACTTGTACGAGTTTGAGGTACCTGCTACTCCTATTGTACATTTTTATTTTCTGGTACCTTTGGAATTTCTTTTTCAGTGATCTCATCAAGCACTATGTATTCTGGTTTTTCTTTTTCTTATATCTTTCCCTGCAACCGATCTTTGTACATGACCTTTTCATTGAATATGACATCTCTACTCCCAATGATTTTTTGATTTTCATAATCCCATAAGCGATAACCAAAAGCTTTAACACCATATCCAGTAAAGGTACACTTCTTGGATTTTGCCTCAAGCTTTGTTCTATTTTCTTTATCAATATGGACAAATTCTTCACCACCGAAAGTCTTCAAAAAAGAATAGTTTACCTTTTTACCTGTCCATTCCTCCTCTGGAATTCCACCATACAAAGAGATTGAAAGTCCTTTTTTTATTAAGTAAACAACAATATTTATAGCATATTCCAAAAATTGTAAGAGCTACCCAGCATGAAATCTCATACTCCTTGCATGCTCCATGATTGTCATGTTCATGCTTTTTGACACACCATTTTCTTGTGGTGTTATTAGAACTGTCTTCTCTCTATGAATCCCATGGTATGAACAGTAATCATCAAACTCCTTGCTGCATTATTCACCTCCATTGTCTGATCTAAGACACTTCAACATTTTTCCTGTCTCATTCTCAACCAAAGCTTTCCATTTCTTAAAAGTATTAAAAACATCGGATTTTTTTCAAATGAAATAAACCCAATTTTTTCTAGTTGCATCATCAATAAAAGTAACATAATAACGAGAGCCACCAAGAGATGATACATCAGATGGTCCCCATACATATATATGTACAAGATCTAACCTTTCACTCTTCTTTTATTTTTCGACTTTGATAAATCTGACTCTCTTATGTTTTCCATAAACACAATGCTCACAGAAATCCAACTCAATTTGTTTAAGATCTGAAAACAATTTTTTTTTTTGAAGTATCTACATCCCCTTCTCACTCATGTGTCCAAGCCTATGATGCCACAGTGTTGCATCCACTCCTGTAGAATCTAAATAGATAGAAGAGTCAGTATTACCAGTACATAAATACAATGTACATACCTTCTCTCATTTTTCTATCACCAGTGATCCTTTGGTGACCTTCCACATCTTATTTGTAAATATGGATATATAGCCTTCACTTGCCAATTTCCCTGTTGAAATTAGATTCTTCCTTAGATCTGGAACATGTCTTACCTCTTTCAACAACCATTGGTTTCCATTTATTTGTTTTATTTTTACCTTTCCCATTCCAACAATTTTGCATGGTGCATCATCACCCAAATGAACCTGTCCAAAATCACCTGGAACATAATCT
>JASDQU010503888.1:5270-18520 GCA_032191745.1 Picea mariana
AATCTTAAAATCATTCCCCAAATAAAAAAATGACACTACGAAAAGCACACTTGTCTTTTTGGAGTTGAAAATATAACTTGTTTGAAACCACAGCCTTAACACCAAGTATTATTACAACCAAAATCTTAAAATCAGCTCCTAAATCAAAAAGAGATGTTAATGGTACCACTCTTTTATTTCGCAAACTTGAAATTGCAATTTTTTTGAAACCATCACCTAGGAAGCCAATATTATTGCAAATAAAATTACTCTACCTACCCTTGCTCCACCCGCACCCTCTACTTAATTTTTTTTAAAGAATCATAAAAAATACAATTTTTTTTTTCAAAACACTAAAAATATAAATTAAAAATAAAAAATCAAATAAAAATTTATTATTTCAAAAAATAAACATTTAAAAAATTACCAATAACTATTAAAAATTAAACATAACTTATATATAACATACATTTAAAAATTACCTTTTAAAAATATATATTAAAATTTTTAATAATAAAACTTTAGAAAAATACATTTTAAAAATAAAATAAATTAAAAAAATTATAATAACAAATATCTTATTAAAAAATCTAATAATAAAACTTCAAAAAATTACATTTAAAAAATAAAATAATTATAATAACAAATATCTTATAACAACATTTTATAACAATTAAAAAGCATAAATTAAAAAAGCACACACTAAAAGGTTGAAAGGGTACGTGGATAGGGGATTTTATAATAATGTTTTGATAGCAAGTGAATTGAGGGGTGAATGCTTAGGGCTCGGAATCGCCTCCACACATTCACATGCTATCAAAACATTAGTGAGGGGTGAATGCATGGGGCGATTCTTGGAATCACCCCCTTAATTCACATGTTATCAAAACTTTATTATAAAACCCCTTATCCATTACAACTTTTAGCTTAAACTTTTTTTTAGCTTGTTTTTTAAGGGTTTATTTTTTGTGTTTTATTTTTATGCCCAAGGCATATTTAGTATTCATATTTAGTATTAGGTAGGTTTTTGTAGAAAACCTGTTAACTAGTTGACAGGTTTTTAGAAAGCAACCTATCAATTGAATAAAACTTGTCAACTAATATCACTACTTTTTTTCTCTACACCTGTCTCTGCTCCTTTGTTGTACGTTGGATTTAACTCTGAATACCTCTACAATTGTCAAAGTTATCTATCCACCTATCCGTGCTATCCCTTTTTACCTTTGTTGTCTGTAAGGCCTCCTTTGTTGTCTGTCAGGAATCTTTCTGAGCAATGCGGGCACCAGGGCTCGATCGAACAACGTCGAAAATACAAAGGGAAGACAGTGAATATCGCCCTTTCTCACCAGCGACGCGAACGACTTGCGATCGATTCATATTACGTCTGGCAGGCCGTTTTCCCACAGCGCCAACACAGAGTACCCCGAGCCAGCCCCCACACAGAGCGCTTTGAACTCGGGACGAAGGAGACCCCGCTCACTTAGCTTTTGAAAGATCGCGGAGTAGAATTCCACCTGCTGTCTCCACGCCTTGCTTGCCCAGATCTTCTTTTGGGCGTGGAATTCGATCCCTAGACCTCTAGAGGGTCTGGGTTTGTAGAGAGAATCAACCTTGGAGACCTCGGGCTGTTTGTTATCATTGGAGAAGGACATAAATGAGACCGCCCGGAACGACAATTTTGGGTTACTCCTAAAATTAACGATGCAGTCATCCGGATAGTCCGAGAGGTCACATGGCGAGGGGTCTTGGACAACGTAAAGAACTGGCATTGCAGCCAAGGCCATTGCGAAGAAAATAGTCCGGACCACGATCCAGTTTTGCGACCATCGCGCCAGTGATGTGATTAGATCTAGAGCTGAGACAGTGGAAGAAGAACAGATCTAGCGAACTCTGGCCTTATTTCGCCATTTTTCATCACTCTGGATGTGAGATTTTTTGCTTTAAAAACCCGTATAGGATTGGGATTTTCGAACTGAGATCGTTTCTGGTTATTTCAGACCACCAACGAATTTAAGTACATATAAGAAATTATTATAATTTAAATCCTTGTATTATAATTATCATTCTCATAAGCAGTTTAATGGATAATGTTATTTAATTATAAATATAATAATTTCATATAATTATCATTCTCATAAGCAATTTAATACAAGCAATTTAATACACTATGTTTAGTATTTTTAATTTTTTTTATCTATTTTTTAAATTTTTGAATTTTTTTTTTTAATACAAGTCAGAACTGTTGGGGAATTAACCAAATATCCTTCAACAACAATGGATCAAGCTATTATCCTTCAACAACAATGGATCAAGCTAAAGCTATTATCCTTAACAACAATGGATCAAGCTAAAGCTATTATCCTTAACAACATTGGATCAAGCTATTAGTGAATCTTATGTATTAATTATGCACAGTTTGTGCATCTTCACTCAGATTCCAATTTTTTAAGGCCTCCAAGGTTAATGGTTATGGAAGTTAAATATATGAGAATATATTTTTAATACCTCCAAGATGAATCAATCATTCTAGACGTTCAATATATGCGAATATATTTTCAATACTTCCAATATTAATCGTTTTGGACATTAAATATATGAGAATATATTTTTAATACCTCTAAGATTAGATTAATCGTTATGGACATTAAATACATGCGAATATATGTGTGTGCGCGCGCAGGTGTCCATGAACATCATCAAAGTTTGACAACAGAGTCTGCGTCGACAGTTGGCTGAAACAAGGACAATTGTGGACTGAAATAAGGAGGACTCAAGGGATTTAGCTGCCCATGAAATAGATTTGGAGATTTGGATTATTTAAAATTTGTTTACTTGTGAAAGTGAAAACTGAGTCGTTTCACTATCTATCCACTAATCAAATCAAAATCAGGGTCATGATCATGATTCTTCTCACACAAATGCACATGATGTGGGGCTCCTCAATAACCATGAATTAAAATCTAAGGCTTGAGTTGTAAGTGCATGCTTGCCACCCGTCCAGTTTGGAAGACTCTGCACTTCGTTATTGTAATTCCAAGCTCTCAAATAATATTAATATGTGGAACTGTACTCATGCCCGTGGACTTCATTTCCCTTGTGATAGTATTTATATCCACCCCAACTGCCTTCCCATATGATTCTATTTGTCGTGGGGCTCCTCAAAAAATCCATCTTTAAGTTTTTTTTATCATATGGGATGTAATGGAAAAGTTTTTGATCGAGATTCTCTATGAAGAAATCAAGATTATGAGATTGTTTAATGTAATTGTAGCATGGATTAATCTATTGATGCATTTTTAAACTTACTTGGTAGGGACTAAATCTATTCATGTAAGATTATAGGTTAAGAGTATAGAGATTTTCAAGATTATGAGATTGTTTTAAATCCATTCATGTAAGAGTATAGGGATTTTCAAGATTATGAAATTGTTTAATGTAACTAAAGAAATCAAGATTATGAGATTGTTTAATGTAACTGCAGCATAGCTTAATCCACTGATATATTTTTTTAACTTATTTGGTAGGTATTAAATCCATTCATGTAAGAATATACGTTATTATTGTTATTTTACAAATTTTGAGATATGATAGAAAAAAAGATAATTGTCTAAAAACATTATTTTTTAATATATCAGCGAAGATCTATCTTAACTTAAGATTTATCATGGGCTGAGAGGGATCAAATCCCTAGAAGTGCAGACCTTTCCTCAAGTTTTTCACACTAAAATGACGTTTGCACCTTGACAGATTTGATCCTTCTAGGTGCATGATAAATATTGGGTTAAGATGGTTCTACCCTCGGAGTACCTTACATTGTAGAGGTTGTTAAGTATCATAACATTCAATAGGCTACACATTTACTTCATTTTCATTTTCAATGTCGTATGTGAAAGTGTTAGAAAGATTCCATAATTTTCTAAAAAAAAATGAGTTCATTTTTATTGCAATATCTAATGTAAAAGTGTTAGAATGATTCTATATTTTTCCTAAAAGTTGAGTTCTCTCTCCAATTAAATTACCCTCTAAACTGATACTAAGTTTCAATATAGAACACTTTTGAAATGTGTTTTAATTGAATTCACAATTCAAGAACTTGGGAAACCTTAAAAGCCCAACAAAATTCAAAAACTCTAAACCTTAATTCAAAAAGCACCTTGGTTAATGAATCATTTTTCTCCATTCAATATGAAGTCAGTATATAATAGTTACTATTCTTATAGGAATATAATTTTAGTTGATGGCTAATGCTGCTACAATATTGTGCACTTCTAAGCACCACAAACATCCAAAAATATTGATATTGATAATAGTGAAAAACTAAAAAATAAATTAGGATGCATAAGTCTTATAATTTTAAAATGTACTTATTATAAGTATAATAGTTTGCAAATTGAAGCTTAGTTAAAAATTAAACACACACATATTTTTTAAACTTTTACAAAGTGGATATTGTTTTTTTCATTTAATCAATAGTAAAGCCTA
Source organism: Picea mariana (assembly GCA_032191745.1). Classification (NCBI taxonomy): domain Eukaryota; kingdom Viridiplantae; phylum Streptophyta; class Pinopsida; order Pinales; family Pinaceae; genus Picea; species Picea mariana. The sequence continues at coordinate 9,732 of JASDQU010503888.1, forward strand.
GATACAAAAAAATTATATTAAAAACATTAATTTTTATTATACAAATTTGTATTAAAATTATGTTAATTTGAAATTATTATTATAGTTTAGGGTTATTTTGAATTTATTATTATGAAAATTATCCAAATGTATTATATTTACATTGTTGATTTAGGTGTTGTCTAATTCTTTTGATTTTTGGTTTTTTTAGGAATATATAGAATTAACCACTTAAATATGCAGATCCAACAATTCCTGGTTGAATATATATCCTTGAAAAACAACTAAAAAGTAGAACAATTAGACTATATGGTTGATTTATGTGCATCTTGTTGAGTTATATATACCATAGACGTTGTCTTAATGCATTTTACACTCAACCAAACATAACTTATTTTAGATATGAGACTCAAAGATATTTTTTCTAAATTCTATTATCAAATACATCTTTATTACATTTAAATAAAAATTGAAATCATAATTAATAAAATCCATAGCTTAAAAATCAAATATTTAATTATAGAATTATAGAATTTAGGAATTTACTCTCTTTCTTTTTAAAATGTACAAACTTTTCACCTATTTGAGAGTTCCAAATAAACTTATTTTAATTGCATTATTTTTAGGCTTCCAATTAACAACATTAATATGAAAACTTTCTTCACTTTACTTCGGCATTTTCATTTGCCCGCTTAGGGAGTATGCTAATTATTTTTAAACTTTACATTATATTTTTTTTAAAATTTTTTTTTTTTTAATTAATATATCTTCTTAAAAGTATATTGTATATTTTTTTAATTCATGGTTTTTTTTTAATAAATATTTTAAACAATATTAAAAAAAAAAATTAAGGCAGGGTAAGAGTGGAGTGGATATAGGTAGGGTGATTTTATTTACAATGATGTTGATTTTTTGGGTTCCGTTTCAAAAAATTCAATTTTAAACCTGAAAAAAAGAAAAGGAGTTACTACTAATACCTCTTTTCAATTCAATGATTGATTTCAAAATCTTGGTTGCAATGGTACTTGTTGTTTAAGGTCATCATTTCAAACTAGTTTTAATTTTAACCTCTCATAAAACAAAAGGGTGCTACATGTAACACTGCTTTTTAATTCGAGGGTTGATTTTAAGATTTTGGTTGTAACTCTACTGGTTGTTAAGACCATAATTTCAAACAAGTTGTAGTTTTAGCTTTGGGAAAAAAAATGGTGCTACTAATAGAACCACTTTGCGATTTGGGGCTTGATTTTAAGGTTTTTGTTTATAACATTCTAGGTCATTGTTGGAAAAAGTTGTAATTTTAACCTTGAAAAAAAAAGAGTGCTACTAGCAGGACCAATTTTCAAAATGGAGGTAAAACCAACCATTACCAACCATTACATGTGACCTAAAAAAAAATGAGAACTCCGGAGAGTTTTTGTTAGGTTGGTAACATTGTTTGTTCTACAATAACAAAAGTAAAAGCATTGGAAAAAAACTACAAGAGCTCATCAATTAGTGACACACAGTTGTCCAAGATAACAAGTATGTTTATAGAAGATTTACAAATTCCTTGGTTGCCTACTCTCTACTGATGGAGATGACGATTCTAGGTTTGACAACACAAGGTTTGGAAGCTAAGTACTTTCTTTTGCAAGGATTCACATGTACCTTGCGAACATCCTCAACAAAAGGATATTATAAGTCATAGTTGATCTTGGAGTAGAGATAAATATTATCTCCATTTGTTGGGATGAAGTCCTGGATTGACCAACTTTGTTGCACAATGTGATTACCATTCATGGAACTACCCATATAACTAAAAAACCTATTGGATTATTAATTTGGTCAAGACCAATTGCTATGGAATCAAGACCTATGCAAAATTTTAAGTCTTGCAACATCTGAAAGATGCATATAGGACACTATTTTGGCAACCTTGGATATACTCCATGAGGGGCATAGTTTGCTCCGATATGTTGGCCTTAATGTTCAAGAAAGGTTGAAAGGTCATAATCTTACTCGACAAAAGCAAATGAGTGGTGGAAGACAAGACCAACGCCATGGATAGAGATGAATTGTCAAGTCCATTGCCTAATATGGGCCACCTCTACATGGCAAGTAGAAGAGAAGTCAGCCCGAACATGAACTGAATGAGTTTTGCATATGGATGTATCTCGGGGTGAAGAATTCGATTGATTACTACAAGAATGTGCTCATGAGAACCATGAGGTCTACCTTGGGTATGTTGAGAACCTTTTTTAAATTGAAGCTCAAAAAATCAGCATTGATAACAAAGTTTGAGGAAGGTCAAGACACGACCAAACACGTAAAAAGGTTCAAGAAGTAGATGTAGTTCTTTTTTGTTGAAGAAAGGGTGAAAGAATTTTCTTGATGTTGGGAATGACATCACATCAATGGTGGATGGCCCATTTCATCTCAAAGTTAGAAATCACTTGGGACAAACTTATATTTTTGTTCTTGTGCTATTTTTGCAAAATGAAAGGTGAAAAGTATTCTGGTTACTATGGACCAGTTAGACTATGACATCCACAAATGTTGATGCAAATTAAATAGGGTTCACTGGGGTAGGTGGGAACCCCCAATGAAATAATGGTACATATATTACTCACCTGCATTGATGGATTTTCAAATAAATGGTATTTCCATAGGGAGAAACATCAAGAGACAAAATACTGGGTTACGTTGTGGAAAACATTTGTGGTCGACTTAAACATGTGACCTAGAAATGATAATTCCACTTTGATGGAGATATTGCCAAAAATATTGACACTGGAGGAAGAACCTCTTCTTGACAACTACATTAAAGCACAAATTAATGATTAACAAATAGAGGAGAACCCTATGGATCGATAGTGCATTGAAGGCATGGGAGGACCACAAAAGAAGATAAATATCACCAAAGAAAGTGAGGAACCAAAGTATCTCAAGATTGTTGACTGATGGGACCACTAGACAATGGTTCCGACCACACAGTTGTTTTGAGAGTTTGTTTATGTCTTTGCATACAAATACCATGATCTCAAGGGTATTCTAAAGGGGTTTGGGGAGTTAAGAATTGAACTCTAGCTAAAGGCCAAACTAGTGATACAACATCCTTATTGCATGAACTTGGAGTATAAGCAAAGGTACATCAGGAGCTCTAGAATATGTTTGATGTAGGGGTTAATTACCCAATAGAAAAAAGTGATTGGGTATCCCCAATAATTGTGGTCAAGAAAAATAATGGGATGCTCTAAATTTGTGCATGGGCTTCTACAAATAGAATTAGGTAACCATCAAATACCCTTTCATGACACCCTTTATCGAATAAATTATTGTAAAGACTCGCTAGAAAGGAAATCTATTGATTCCTCTACTAGTATTCAAGGTACAATTGATTATCGTTAGGGAGAAGGACCAATCATTGACCACATTTCCAATAGAGTGGAGAGCTTATGCCTAATGGATGATGTTGTTTGACTTAGTCTATGCACTTGCATGTTTCTCCCACACGATAGTTGAAATATTCAAAGAATTTATTCATAAGTCCATGGAAATCTACCTAGATGATTGGGCCTTGTTTAGATGCCTGAACAACCACATCTTCAACCTTAGGATGATGTTGAATAGGTGCTAGGAGACTAGGGTCTTCCTCAACCTAGAAAAGTGTCAATTTCTTTGGTTGTTCAGAAAACTCTTGGGGCATATAGTCTCTAGAGAAGGGATGATGATCGATCCCAATAAAGTGAAAGTCATTCCATATCTAGTAACCTTGACTAATGGCTTTGAAGTTAAGTCATTCTTGGGGTACATGGGTTATCGTCGAAGATTGTCAAGGGGTATGTGCAAATAACATACCCATTGTAAATTTTATTAAAGAAGGAATTTTCTTTCATGTGGATTGAGGAATGCCAACAAGCTTTGAGACATTAAAGGATAATATAATGAATGCAACGATATTTTTGGTTTCCTGATTGGAAAAGGTTGTTTCATGTACATGTCAATGCCTTAAGTATTTATATTGGTGTTGTCCTCACACAAACTGAGAATAAGGAATGGGATCATCCAATCTATTTTGTACGTTGGAAGATACCACTAGTAGAGAAAAACTACAATACCATTTAGAGGGAAGCCTTAACTATGATTTATGCTTTGCATAAGTTTAGGCATCACTTGCTGGAAACTAAGTTTAATTTTTATGTTGATTGTCAAGCTTTAAAGTATATTCTCAACATGTTGATACTATGCGAATGACTCTATGAATTGTTGATGTTGTTATAAGAGTATGACTTGGAGATATTTATCAAGCTAGGCAAAGCACATGTGGGACTCGACCACCTATTGAGGGTGGAGGTTAGGGAGTTTGAGTAGGTAGGGGAAGGAGATTTCTCTAATGCAAGCATGTTTAAAGCATAGGAGGCACTAGAATATTTGGAAGATGTTCAACATTTCCTTCAACATGGACATATACCCGAAGGAATGTGAAAGCCTTCGAAGACCATTGCAAGCTTAATGAACATATTTCAAGTTGTGCACAATAAGAGTAGTTTGTACGACCTTACAACAAATTATTAGGTTGAAAGCACTAACAAGATGTTAGGCTTAGTTCTTACGAAGACTTGTGATTTGACATTGTCATATTGGATCCACTAACTACATGCAACACTTTGGGCATATTACAAAGCATGGAAGAAGAGGTTAGGACATACACATTTCCCACTAATATTCGATAAAGAAGCCATCATTGTTGAAATTCACAAGAGGGGGAGAAAAGAATCTAATGGAACCACCAACAAACCCTCAATCAACAAAAGGAGAAGATAAACCAACACTAGGGCCAAAGGATAAACCAACACCAATGTGCAATAGAAATAAACCAACAAGTGTGCTTTATAGAGATCATTTAAGAGTGGTGGAGCTCGACAATTGAGACGAAACCCATGAACAATAGATCACAACATGAACAAAAGAGCACACTACTAGATATGGTGTTGTACACTAAATAATGAGTCACTTGAATCAAAGAATTAATGAATAAATATAATCCAAGTACAAAAGAGAGTTGGTTATTTATTTATACACATCTCAAGAGGAGGGTTAATCTAGGTGGATATCGATGGCCATCCACCTCTTTCCCTAAATCAATGTTTTTAATCATGTTGATGAACCATGGTATACACCCATGGTATTTGAAAGATGGAGAGAAATAAAATAAATAATAATAAAATGGTAAAAAGATATTTGCACGGTTATTAATTATTTTTTACCACTGGTGGTTTATGAGCTCGTGGTTTTGTAACCCATGGTATTTATAAAACAGGATAAAGAAAATAAAAAATATAATAATATTAAAATAAGTGAAACGATATGACTATTGAGGGAAAAGGAATCTGTAGATACTATATGTACGTGCCCTCTCATTTGTAAAAGGATATATTATTAGTTCTTCATGATGTAGAAAACAAGGTCACTCTTTCGGCCTCTTGTAATATCTTTTTGCGAATGAGCGTAGCCGACATCTCTTTCTTTTTAGAGATAAGCTACCACCATTCTAGCCAATTTGTGTTCTACAGTATTATACTATTTTATTCATTAATAAAAGTTGGGTTTCACTGTACTTATGTATTCTCTACTATAGTTTTGTTTGTATCTCATTCTGTTCTCAATATAATCTGGATCAGTTGTATCACATCAATCTTCTCCTTGTTATTTCTCGGTGCATGTGCTTGATGAATTCAGGGTTTAGAGAGTTGGGTATCAAGTTATTTTCACTTGGGGACAATCGCTCTCGACATCCCAAGTGACCTCCCATGGTGGAAGAAAAGAGAGACGACATTGAAGGAGATCCTTTCAAATGTATCTCAAGGAAGCTCTCATGTGACAAAGGAACGAGATGATGGACAACGTTGCTTAGATTCTTTGACAACTGCTGACAGCGACCGAGGTATCTTCGAAAAGAAGCCATTTCGGAGGTGCGATGCCCTTCATGGTACAAGTTAATTTTGATATCCCCTTATTTGATGGCTAGATAGATACATATACTTTAGAGAAATGGTTGAATCTGCTAGAAGGTTATTACTCTTTCCAAAAAATTTCCGACGTCGAAAAGATCACCTTTGCGCTCCTTAAATCCTTTCCCCATGTCAAAGATTGGTGGAAAGGTTATTGGGAGAGACACACCATGGATGAAAATACACCATTTGGGAAAGATACCACCTGGGTGGCCTTTGTGGATTCCCTCAAGGAAGAGTTCTACCATGTTGGAAGCTATTATGACTAGTATATGAGATGGACAACTTTGCGTCAGTAGAGAGACAAAATAGTGCCAGATTATACCAACATATTCAATATTATGAGAGACACCTAGTTCTGAAGTACCATAGTGGCCTACACATGTACATACAAACATAGATGGATTTATGGGATATCTCCTCACTGGGAGCTGCTTGTCATTATGCTGTCAAAATCGAGCAAAAATTCAAGAAGAGGAATAAGATGGAGGTCGGGTCTACAAATATTCCACAACAAAAGCATGGTAAAGGCAATAGATCCAATCTCATGAAAATTGGTCAAATCCGTGGGTAAATAAGGGTGATGGGAAGTCAAAGAATGACACCAAAAAGAGGTGTGAGTTCCACAAGAGCCCTTGGCACAACACCGATGAATTTTTCTTGAAATAGTCATTTTCGGCTAAGCTAAAAGACAAAGAATCATAGCATGGCTCGACTCTAATTCGAATCACAATAAAGGAAACAGATCATCGATGCATAACCCACTACTACTGGCATGACCACAAAAATCCAACCAAAAGAACCAAAGGAGTGCAAAGATATTTTTGCTTCACTTACGAGGGTGCCTCTGCATTGCCAAGTCAAGCATTCTATTGATTTGGTACCCGGTGCTCCCTTATCCAATGGCCGAATCTATAGATGTTTCCTTCTGGAGAATGAGGAAATAAAGCATCAAATTCATAAGCTCGTCCAAAAGGGCCACATTCGATTAAGGTCCTCACCTTGTGGGAGCCCAATTGTGTTGGTGCAGAAGAAGGCTCCATATGTTCAACATTGAACATAGCTATAAAAAATCCCTTCACAACTCTATTGGCCACAACCCATTTCGGGTGTGCTTGGGGTTCCAAACATTAGCCCCCATTGATGTAGCTCTTCCTGTTTCATCTTAGCCGATGGAGTCCTCCGACACTTAGACTAAGGAAGACCATGTAGCCAAATTTGTTGAATGGATCCAACACCTCCAACAACAAGTTCATGACATCCTTCAAAACAATAACAAAAACAACATCGAGTTCCCTACAAGTTTTAGGTTGGTGATAAGGCGTGGTTGCACTTGCGGAAAGAGAACCTCACAAGCCTCCACATGAAGATAAGATGACTTTGATATGGACCTTACACCATCACAAAGGTTGTGGTTCAAAATTCTTTTGCATCGAGTATTCCTCCTTTCCTTGGCTTGCACCCAATATTTAATGTGAAGTTGCTCCAACCATATTATCTGCCTTTGTTGGACACCACGAAGGTGGTTGAGCATTTGGATCCTACCACACTCAATCTCGAATGCATTGAGAAAGCTACAGTGGATTGGATCATGGAGACCCAAATAAAATCCACCCACCAACAAAACATACAACTCTATCGGTTTGTCAAAGTAGGACAACTACTTCAACAATGCAAGTGGCTCACCAAGGTTCAGATTCAACAAATATTTCCCCATCTCTCGAGGGAACTTGACGCAATGGTAACCATTGCTTCCTAAGGGGGAGGTCTAATCTAGGTGGATATCGATGACCATCCACCTCTTCCACTAAATCAACATTTTCAAGCCCGTGGTTTTGATAAACCATGGTGTACACCCATGGTAATTGAAAGATGGAGAGAAACAAAATAAATAATGGTAAAATGGAAAAAATATGTTCGCACAGTTATTAATTAGTTTTTACTATTGATGGTTTATGAGATTTTGGTTTTGTAACCCATGGTATTTGTAAAATGGGATAAAGAAAATAAAGCATATAATAATAATAAAATAAGTGAAACGATATCACTCTTGAGGGAAAAGGCATCTGTAAATACTGTATGTACGTGCCCTCTCATTTGTAAAAGGATATATTATTAGTCCTTCATGATGTAGACAACAAGGTCACACTTTTATCCTCTTGTAATATCTTTTTGTAAATGATCGTAGCCGACACGTCTTTCTCTTTAGAGATAAGCTACCACCATTCTAGCTAGTTTGTTTTCTATAGTATTATGTTATTTAGTAATTAATAAAACTCTGGTTTCACTGTACTTATGTGTTATCTCCTATAGTTTTTTTTGTATCTCATTTCGTTGTCAATATGATTTGGATCAAGGGCGTCATCCCTTAGAGGGGTTATGGGCACACCATGATTAGGTTGGCCTTAACCACGTAGAAATATAATAGATGAGTGTTGACTAGGTCAATTTTAAGCCAAACCTAGGAACACAATATAATAATGACTGCAATGGGGTTGACCATGGTTGGAAGTAAATATTACACCATTCTCAACATCCCCCCTTAAGTTGAGCAATAGGTCATCGAGAAGAATGAAAAAATACGAAAGAGAGTGAGTTTATGGATACTTAACTCAAATACAATTGGTTTAAGATACCCAGTGCAAACACATATGAGAATGGGTTTATGGATACCCAAATTAAATACAATTGAGATTGTGTTTAGGATACCTAGTGAAAATACACCTCAGAGTGGGTTTACAGTGTTGAAATATTGTAACTGCAAAGAGTATTCTATTTATTATTGATGTATTATTCATTAGATCAATCCCCTTTTGT
>JASDQU010503888.1:20288-51390 GCA_032191745.1 Picea mariana
TCTTCAGACAGGTCACAAGTGATAGCTCTAAAGGAGCTACTGTGATGATTATTCGTGTCTTTGTTTTATCTACTATTATCAAAAGAGTATTATTCTTGCTTGTTGTTTTGTTGACCTTGTTCAGGTCACAGGTGATAACCTTGAGGAATCTATAGTGAAGGTTGCAGAAGGCAACATATTAGATGAGATATGAAAAAAACTATGTACATGACCATATACATTCATGTACCAAAGAAGATGAAGAAGAATCTATCTTTTGAGATTCAGAGTATCTCATATGAAGATTGATTGTAAGGAGCAGAAGGCTCCAAAGATGAATGAACATTAGAACAAGAAATCACAATAGACTTGTTCAAATAAGAATGAAGCCTCTTTGACCAGAAGCATAACTCGTTTGAAGCCCGACCCAAATTTTCATATTTAGACTTGGTATTCAACACCAAGTATACCCTGTAAGAGATGATAAAGTCCTTGTAGACTCAAAAGAAATCAAGAGTAAGCCTGATCTCAAAAAGGATCAGATGAAGAGACATCTCACAGGACTGGGAGACAGATGATGTGAGAAGACTAGATCATAGCTTCAAAAACTTCTATGATATATGAAATCTCCTGGGAAGATTCCCTTGTTTCAGTAACAAAGAAGAAAGCTAGTCAAGAAAGACTAGGATATCAATTCTTCCGTGAGACTAGAAGAGAAGTCAGTATTGACTTCCAAGATTGATCTATACAGATCAAACATGTTGCAGATGTACAAATCCTAGTGTGTGTCCAGAGGATTCTCCCAGAAAAAGGGAGAAGACAATGATGAGACACTTATTGAAGAAATAGTTGTAGTATTTATGAAGACAACCAGAACAACCATGATTTATATATAGTATGAGATGCAGGGGGAGAAATCCCCATATTTAAAATCGAGTGGCAGTTTTTGTAGTACTTTAGTTGGGTCATGGAGACATGACTACAATAAAATATAGCATTACCTCCATGGAAGAAGAATAGCTATCTTCAGTATCAATTATTGAGCCACTCCTAGTTTCAGATGAAGCTGTTGCCGTGATAGAATAAGAGGAGTTACTCACAGATTTCAACAACCACAGTGAGGATGAAGCAATCATTCTCAGCCTTAGAGAAGGTGTAGGTGCAGAGTCCCAGTTCCATAAGGAACAATTATAGAGAGAGTAGAGGACATACTCCCATTCAGTGAGATAGATAGTGCTTTGTAGAGAGAACATTAAGCTAGCACATGTTTGTGCAAATTGAGTTGCAATTGAAAAATTGTACCAGATTGGTACAATGTAACGTGAAAATTTGGTTTGAATATTGAAGATAGAAAGACTCAGGTCTACAGGTTGAAGGAAGCTCTGTACGTATTGAAGCAAGCTCCTAGAGCTTGAATTACAATTTCCTAAAGAGCTTGGGAGTTACCAAAGAGTAAAGTTGATTCTAACCTTTATCTCAAGGTTATGAATAATGAGCCAATGATGTTACTACTATATGTAGGTGATGTATTCTTGACAAAATATCATCACAGATTGCAGAGGAAGCTCGCTACAGAGTTTGACGGAAGATATAAATGCATTATCTCTTAGGTATTGAACTTTGGTAGAGCACACGGAAGATATTTCTTAACCAAGGGAAGTATGCAGATAAAATGATGAGGTTTGACATGTTGAAATGTAAATCCATGAACACACCCATGGAAACGAAGTTGAAGTTCCTGGTAGATACCTCGTCAGAATTGGTTGATGCTACCTTGAACAGACAGATTATTGGTTCAAGTGATGTATCTGATGAATACCATGCTACATAGATGTTTTTCCTTGAGTCAGTATATGGTAGAACCCAAACGTGTTCACATTGTTGCTGCAAAACATACGATGAGATACCTTAAGGGTACGTTGGATTTTGGTCTCTATTATATTAAAGATCATGACTTCAGACTGAGTGGTTACATCAATTCATATTGATCTAGAAGTGTTTCTGATAGAAAGAGAACTTCAAGATGTTGTTTCAATATGAGGTCAGCCATGACTTCATGGCAGAGTAGGGAGAAATTCGACATTGCTCCAAGCATGACAGAAGCAGAATACATTGTTGCATGTTCCGCCAATTGTGAAGCCATATGACTTCAGATGTTGTTAACAGATCTATTTGATCTGGAGATGGAAGCCACCATGATCCTATGTGATAACCAGAGTTGTATAAAGATGACGAAGAACCTTGCGTTCCATGATGAGTCGAAGCACATAGAGATTTGGTATCTCTTCATTCGTGATATGTTGCAGAGAGGAGCCATAAAGCTATACTATGTTAGCACGGATGAACAAGTTGTTGATGTGTTGACCAAGCCTCTATCTAGTGTAAAGTTTGAGCACTTTCAAGATAAGCTTGGTATAGTCCGAAAGGACCTCCCTCGAAAGGGGGAGTAGTGTTGATGTGCCAACTTAATTGTTGTGATGATGTGCTAGCGTAATTGTTGTGATGATGTGGCAGCTTAATTGTTGTGATGATGTGGCAGCTTAATTGTTTTGATGATGTGCCAACTTAATTACCGTGATGATGTGCTAGCCTAGTGTTGTGATTCCAGCTTCATGCTGATGATATGACAACCTTGTGTTGTGATGATGTGCCAACCTAGTGCTGTGATGCCAACTTCATGCTGATGATATGCCAGCCTTGTGCTATGGTGATGTGCCAACCTTGTGCTGTGATGATGTGCCAGTCTCGTGATGCGATGATGTGCTAGCTTAAGTGTTGTGATGCCAACCTTGTGCTGATGACATGCCAACCTCGTGATGTGATGATGTGCCATCCTCGTGTTGTGATGATGTGCCAACTTCGTGCTGATGATATTGTGTAGCCAACTTCATGCTGTGATGCCAACTTCATGTTGAAGACTCTCAGCCTAGTGCTGATGTTGATGATGCTCCAGCCTTCGTGATGTGATGTTGTTGTTGTTGATGATGCTCCAACCTTTGCACTGTGATATTGTTGGTTTTGATGTTGTATTAGCCTTGTGCTGTTATTGATGATGATGATGTATTAGTGTTATAATAATCCATGTTGATACAATTGATGATGATGACGCCACTTCAATTTCTCGCTGAAGTTGATGATGATGATGCCACTTCATCTTCTTGCTGAAGTTGATGATGATGATGCCACTTTAGCTTCTTGCTAAAGTTGATGATGATGATGCCACTTCAACTTCTTGCTGAAGATGATGATGATGATGCCACTTCAACTTCTTGCTGAAGATTATGATGATGATGCCACTTCATCTCCTTGCTGAAGATGATTATGATGATGATGATGTTATTTCATAATTCATGCCGAAGATGATGATGTTACTTTAGCCTCACGCTGAAGATGATGATGATGTTACCTTAGCCTCATGTTGATGAGGATGATGATTCCATTCCAACTCCCCACCGTGAATGATGATATTGATGATGAGAAAAACTTCCGATGATTTATAGATATGCTAGTCAGTTTTCCAAGATGACGTCTCTCGCCTAATGCTATTNTCTATTTATTATTGATGTATTATTCATTAGATCAATCCCCTTTTGTGGATTGATCATGTCGAGTATTGTAAATGACCAAATCCCCTTTTGCGGATTGGTCAAACCCTAATTGTAATAGTCTAAATGAGAAGTCGTCCCTGCCAGTGAAAAGGCACTTCAGTTCACACCTTCCAGATTGTATAAATAAGAGAGGCCAACGCCTCATTTGTTCACTCACTCACTTGATCACCATAGCGCAAGTTTGGAGTTGCAGTTGGAGAAGAAGGAAGAGAGAGAGAGGCGCATACTTGGGAGAGGATTTTCTGTATTGTTTGGTTTATTCTCTTGGCATTGTATTGGTTGTCTATATTAAGGAAGTTTTTGTTGGGTTTTCTCCCCCATGAGGGTTTCCCAGGATAAATGATGTGTCTCTTGTGATTATGTATTTCTAAGTGATCCTATCTATGTTATGGTTATCTAGTGAATTGAAAAGAAACCTAATAATAGCTTAAACTCTAACATACATATACCCAATACAAATGAGGGTGAGTTTATAGATGCTTAGATTAAACAAATAAGAATCATATTGGTTTATTATTACCCAACTCGAATACAACTAGCTCAAAAACATCTGAGTAGGTGTATGGATACCCAACTTGAATACTAAGAGTGGGTTTATGGATACCTAGCTCAAATACAATTAAGAGTAGGTTTATGGATACCCAACTTGAATATAGCCAACTATAATACAATTGAGAGTGGGTGAATGGATACCCAACTTGAATATTGAGAGTGGGCTTATGGATACCCATCCCGAATACAAGTGAGAGTGTGTTTATGTATACCCAACTCAAAATAGGGTTGATGTAGTTCTCAACATCCTCCCTTAATATGAATAAGGGGCCTTGAAGATAAGGCATTACATCATGCATTCCCCCTTTAATGTTGAATGTGGGCCATATAGTGAAGATATAGTCCCCCTTTGAATGTCATACCTCCCATAGCAACACGGTTTCACAAGTTGGTGAAGGTTTCCTATGGAAGAGGTATAAAAGAAAGATCCATTGAAAAATGTTGGTTCACTAAAGATACAAGGAGTTCCACAAGTTGTATTTGAGACTAAAGTGGTTGAATGTAGTACATCCAAAATGGACAACATCATAATGTGAAAAGAAGAGATCCACTAAAACAGGTTGAGAACCATTTATAAGATGTGGTGGAAAATATTATGTGGACCTATGAATATAAACTCCATAAAATAAGGTAATAAAGAACTTAGTTGCTCCATAGTAACAAGTGGTCATAGGCTTGCCAATGTCATTAGGAACCAACTCCAAATTCTCATAGGCATGCCTCACATCACAATAAAATGAGTCATCTCTTGTCAAAACACTTACTTTTAGAATATAAGGAACATTTCCAAATTTGGTGGGCTTGATAAGGATTTTATCAAAAATAATACTTGTGCTTTCAATCACCTCATGGGTAGAAGGATCATATCGGGAATATATTAGAATATGGGATTTTTCACTTGATCCAAACATGTTGAAATAAGAAACTAATGAAGTCATGCCTTGAACATTAGGAGGAAGGGTTTTCTTTGGGTACATCCACAAACCCTTGCTCCAAAGAAGAATAGCTATATGCTCTACCCAAAATATCATAAGCATCCATATTTAATAGGGTAAATACCACCAAGTCCATAGATTTGATAATAAAGAATAAACCTCCATAAAGTATTTTGAAATTCACCTTTATAGACCCAAATGAAAAGCTACAAGTAGAAAAATAGGACATCATGTTGATTGAAAATAGAGGGTTCTAAACCCAAGGAAAGATGGTATGAAACCTTGATTTTGTAGTCACTAAAAATGATAGCAATGCCAATAACCAAAAGCTTCAAATCCACTACTAAAATTAAGTGAACTACCCACAAATACCGACAAAATAGCATATGTTTCATGAATTTGATGCAAACTATGCAAAATCATTGGGTACATACACAATTCTAGTTTTATTTGGTGCCAAGGAACATGATTTGAGGGTTATATTTGTCAAACAACACACTTATCGTGGTAGCCAATACTTATGATGGAGAATAACTACAAAATAACACCTTATGGGTCGGGGACAAACTCAATCAATAATACTATTCTATTGGTTCTCTTACCTTATCTAATACCTAGTGGTTATATCTGTCAAACAACATGCTTCTCGTGGTAGCCCATACCTACGAAGGAGAATAAATACAAAGTAACATCTTATGGGCTAGGGACAAACTCAATCAATAATAATATTCTAGTGGTTATCTTATATTATCTAATGCACGATGGCACATAGTACCATCTTGAGGAGGCCATAGTGCATGATACTAGAGTTTTGATGTTGAAAGTATGGAAGAAGGGATAGAGTTGTACTTGTTGGTTAAGTTGTGAGGTTGGATTTTCAATCCCTGGGGTTGAATGCCTAGTTGGAGCTGGGGAGGAAGTTTAGGATAGCCTTTAAAGATGTTTGGGGGATGCTAGTTAGTGTACCAAATTAGATGCTTGCTTGGGCAGATAAGGCCTCCTACCTTGGGATCTCAGATAGGCCGATAGGATTCAAGCCTAATGTCAAAAGTTGGGAAGATGGCTAGAGCTGTACTCACACTTCCTTAGAGTTGCGATGTGAAATTTCAATGCTTTATATGGTCACTTGGGTGGCTCTTATACTAGTTGCAATAAAAGGTGTTGTGGAAAATATAGGAAAAAGAAAATCTTATAAGTAAAATGATTAAAGTTAATTTCGAGACGAAGTTCCTTGAAGTGGGGGAGTACCCCATATCATTTATATAATTAAATTAATCTTATACTTGCTGATATGAAATAAATAAATAAATAGTAAAGATATTAATAATAATAAGTAAATTAATTAAATAGATAATTCCCAAATTAGATAAAAAAGAAATTAAAGAAAAAGATAAATAAAGAGAAAGCTAACTAAAGCTACATGAGAAAGCTAACTAAAGCTAAGTGAGAAAGTAAAGAT
The DNA here is from genome assembly GCA_032191745.1 of Picea mariana. NCBI lineage: Eukaryota > Viridiplantae > Streptophyta > Pinopsida > Pinales > Pinaceae > Picea > Picea mariana. The sequence continues at coordinate 26,822 of JASDQU010503888.1, forward strand.
ATGAAGGCATTGCTTAATGACAAGTGGAGTCTATTCATGGGAAATTTTCCATGGAGAAAATTGAAGAATATCTATTGATTGGATGATGAGAAGGTTTTTGAACATCTTTTGGCTTGGAACATTTTGATATTGAGGGGTTTCTTTTGGAGCTTGGGGTTTCATGAGAAAGAGATAGGAAGGGAAGATGACATATGTTATTGATTGAGGGTTTCAGGCTCTTAGTTGTATAAATTGGGGGGTTGGTTGGGAGGATAGTTGTCCCCGCACTTGGTTGTTGATTGGTTGTTATTGGAAAGAATGAGTAGTTAGAGCTCATTGTTCCCTTCATCACCGGCTTGTAAATCAATTTTTCAAGATCCACAAGTATGCATACCTTTTATTATTTCTATTCTTCAATGAACCATGATTTCATGGTTGATTAATGTTATATACTTTAAGTTAGATCTAATTGGCAGTTATTAAAGAAAACCATCTTATTTTTATGTGGAAATGTACATTATGGTAACCATTAGAAACCTTTTTGAACATTACAGAAAAATGCTCTACAAAAAATAAAAAACAAAATAGCGATTCAAATTTTACCCAATATGGTTTCTTTTTCTTTTCACTACTAGGCCCATATTGTTTTCAAACCATTTTTCATTATAATGATGCCTCCTTTTTAGATGAACGGTATAGATAAATGATTCTTCATTGTGTTTGAGATGTCTATAGAGTTCATATGGCAGTTGTGGGAAAATTTCCAATTGCACCCATCCCATAAATCTTGGGAAAAAACCCTTACCCTTTCTTACAAATCTCAATACATAGCCCTTACTATCTAAAATCAAGTCATCATCTTCTACCCAAGTATTGAAGCCCAACAAGGTTCATTAAGTTTTTATCTACTACATTTTCTCATACATTATGACCATATAAGAAACAAAAACCATGATAAATTGTTTAAGTACTTGAAATATAGATTGTTATACAAAATTTATTTAACAATATTTAAATATTACCTCTGGCTATAGAAAATGAGTGACTACATTGGAGATTGACTAGTCCTCTATAATGATGATGTGATCTTCATTCACTAAATCTTTCTCTTTGACTTAAAGTATTTATAATGTTTATGACTTATTTCATCACTATGATGTGCAAGAAAATAAAAAATATTACACAAATAAATTGCAAAAAATTGGAATAAATATATATACTATTGTCATGTTAAAAAATTGAATAAATCTTTCTCTGAGTTAAAGTATTTACAATGTTTGTAACTTATTTCATCTCATCACTATGCAAAAAAATATAAAATATTATATAAATAAATTGCAAAAAATTGGAATAAATATATATACTAATTTTATGTTAAAAAATTGAATAAAAAATATTACACAAATAAATTGCAAAAAATTGGAATAAATATATATACTAATTTCATGTTAAAAAATTGAATAAAATATGCAATAAATGTTCACGTTTTATTTTTTATCCTCAGTTTCAATTAATTTTTCTCCCCTTTTACATTTCCTTATCCTTTGTCTTATGATCTTCATTGTGATCTCCATATCTGGATGCACCTAGACTCATATTTATTAATGTACTACAAGGACAAGATATAAAGTAGGTAAACTTAATTTCAGCACAATATATAGTATGCAATTAAGTGATTAAATACCAACACAACTGTGTATCCATCAATGAAACATTAAACAAATATAAAGTGGATTAGATCAAAGCATTCTAAGAGGATGTTGCGATGTGATCCATTTGAAGAAGAACATAAACGTGTTTTTCATAAACAATTTGTGTAAGGCGGTTTAGAATGTGTCTATGCTAGGTTAGAATGCAATTACACTTGATAATATTGTCATTGCTCCAAATATCCCTAAATTTTTCCCTGATGGAATCATATTTAATATACCTTTGACTCCAACTAAACCTCAGAATGTTGCATTTACTCCAACTCATCCTAAATATGACCAATATGGACATCCCTCATGTCCATCTCATGTAACATGATAGTAAAGGAGTTAGGATAAAAATTCAATGGAATATGTGTGCTAATGAAAAGTTTGTCCATGGCATATAATCTATGTGCATGCAAGACCATTATCACCTTGACCTTGTTATGAATAAAAGTTGTTAATGTTATGGGAAGGTACACGTGGCTCTAAATATTTCACAACCTTCACCATGGGAATATTACTTTAGTGCATCTATTTGCAATGTAAAGGATCAATAATCAAGGTCAATAATGTGCATGTATTTGCAATGTAAAAATCTATGAAACTATTTGGTTATTTAGATTTTTACCATAAACAAGGAGGAATATAAGGAAGACAATGTTGTGCATAATCTCATGTGTGAAACTACTTCTCATCAACAAAATACATAATTTTAATGGATTTTTTAATTGGTTCATAACACACCCTAATAACATAAATATTATTTATAATTTATTAAACTTCTTATATAAGGATTTATTGGTATGTAGGAAGTTTTTATCATATTTGTAGAAAGAAAGGAGAGAAGAGTGTAACATGAAACCTATTATTCACTGGAGAAAATGAGTAATTTTTAATATTGATATTTTATTGATAATGATAAAGAAGATGGTTACACTACCCTCATGACAGTTTACTATATAGCATTGACTAGTTACGAGTTGAGGAAGTACGTGCCTCTTGATTTAATTAAATGATTTTATTTATTATTACAATTATTATATTTATTATTATCATTTTTATTATGTTTGTAACATTGCCACCCTCTTAAGATTTTGCTTTGTTCTCAAAGCAAGGGTAGTGATGGGTATTGTCGGAGGAATTGTTCGGACTCCCATGATGAATCTTCTTCTAGAAGGTTTTTCCATTTGATAAGATATTCCTTTATGGTTCTGGAACATAACACATTTTCCTTCGTGGCAAGAATACCTTCTGGTTCTAAAATAATTTTTCCTTCGTCATCGAATTCAAGGATTTTTGTTTTCACTGGTTGAGCTTTCCCGAGCACTTTTTAAGACATGAAACGTGGAAGACATTGTGGATGCAACAATTGTATGGCAACTCCAATCTATAAGCTACCTGGCTAATTTTTTTGTTAATTTGAAAGGGTCCATAGAATTTTGGGGCCAATTTGTTCTGCCCTTATTGCTTAAGGGATAATTGTTTGTAGGGTTGAAGTTGTAAAAACACCCAATTACCTTCTTCAAATTCTCTTTCTGACCTATGTTGGTCTGCTAGTTGTTTCGTTCGATTGCGAGCCGTTGTTAGGTTTTCTTTTAATATTTGTATGATTTTTTGTTCTTCCTCTAGCTTATTTCTTATTGCTTGGACCTTAGTATTAATTAGTGCAAACTCTTTCCATTCAGGTGGTTCATAACCATATAAGGCTTGGAAAGGAGTCATTTTAGCAAAAGTGTGATATGTAGAGTTATACCACCATTTGGCTAAATGTAACCATTGAGACCATTTATTTTGCTTATCTGTCACAAAGCACCGTAAGTACATTTCTAAGCATTTATTTACAATTTCTGTTTGACCATATGTTTGTGGATGATAGGCAGAGCTCATATTAAGAGATATTCCTATATTTTTGCAAAATTCTTTCCATAAATTTCTTTAAAATTTTGCATCCCTATTGTTGACAATTACCTTTGAAAACCCATGTAACTTATAAATGTTTTTGCAAAAAACATCTGCAATTTGTTTTTTTGAGTTGGTTTTTCTTACCGCCATGAAATGTGCATATTTGTTTAGTCTGTCAACCAAAACAAAATTTGTATCCTTCCCATCATACATGGGTAGCCCTTCAATGAAATCCATTGAGATCTCTTCCCATTTTTGTTTAGGAATATGTAGGGGATGAAGTAATCCTGGAGTCATAACATTTTTATTTTTATTCCTTTGACACATTTCACATTTCACAACAAATCTTTGAATATCCTTATTCATTCCTTTCCAATAGAATGATTGTCGTGCATTATAGTAGGTTTTGAAAAAACCTTGGGGAGCCATGTGACTCCCTTAAGACTTTCATTTTAAATTTTGAAGATGAAATTAGGTAGATTCTGTTCTTGTACCATAAAATGTCATTTTTCCATTCAAATTTGGGGTTTTGGTCTAAATTGTTGATTATGGAATTAGATTCAGGATCTTTGGCATACTCAACTCGAATCTCATATAACCAATTTGGAATGACTATTGTTGTTGCATAAGATTTTACTTCCTCAACTTTTCGTGATAGTGCATCAACAACTATGTTGTCTTTCCCTTTTTTGTGTATTATTTGCATATCAAAGGTGGAAAGTTTATCCATCCACTTTTGTTGTTCTGTGGACAATGTTTTCTGTCTTAGTAAGTATTGGAGACTATTGTGATCATTACGTATTGAAAATTTTCTTCCTAAGAGATATTGTCTCCACTTAGCTAATGCATGCACAATAGCTAACATTTCCTTATTATAGGTAGATTTTAACTCTTCCTTTTTGTTGAACTTTCAAATTTCAAATGCTATTGGGTGGTGATCTGAATTTTATGAGCAGAATGAAATGAATACATATTATTAACAGGTTCTTTACACAAAATAACAAAGATACAGTAAAACAGGTTTTCTATTCAATAACGAAATAAGCTGAAACTGTAAAATGCAACGAAAACAAGCTTGCTGGAATGGTGGCGGCTTATCTCTGAGAAGAGGTGTGACGGTTGCGCGCATTCGTAAGAAGAATATTACAATGAGGCTCTTAAGACATTTTTACAATAAACAAGAATGCCCAAAACCCTCAACATCCAAAAACCCAACCCTAGGAGATGAAGCGCCAAAAGTCATGTGGGCCCCGTTTGGGTAAGTTAGTACATCAACTTCCCGGGGTCGTAACTTTTGCATACTATCTCCGTTTTAGGGGTGTGATAGCCCGTTGGAAAGGTATCTTCGAGGATATTCATTTTGGGGGCTCAATCATTCCTTCGACCATCATTGAGGAGCTCAATCCTGAAAAAATTCATTTAGGCCCTCAAAATGGCCCCGGAAGTTAAAACTGCTAAAAATAGTAAATTGCCAAAATTGTCAGAAAACTATTTTGAGCCAGTTGGAAAAGGTGGGTGGCCACCGATATCCATCTGGATCAATCCTCCCTCTTCAGGAAGCAATGGTATCCATTGCGTTGAGGTCCCCCATTAGATGAGGAGATTTTTGCTGAATTTGGCTGCGGGTGAGCCACTTGCCTTGGTGCAGGAGCTGCCCTGCTTTGATGACTCGATAAAGTTGGATCCTTTGTTGTCAAGTGCCCTTGATATGTGTGCCCACAATCTGATCATTGGATGCCTGTTGTATGCAGTCGGGGTTGATCTCTATTGGTGTCAGCTCTTCTGCTACTTCTGAGGTGTCCAATAATGGTGGGAAATAAGGGCGAAGGAGATCCATGTTGAACACTAGGTGCAGGCCAAGGAAAGGAGGAATGTTGAGCTCAAAAGAATTATCCCCCACGACCTCGGTGAAAGTGTACGACCCATAACAAAGTGGGTGAAGCTTCCAATGGGGTCCTGTAAGGCGTTCTTTCTACAAGTGCAACCAAACTTTGTCGCCCACCTGGAACTTATGTGGCACCCGATGTTGATCAGGGCGCTATTTGTACTTGTCATTAGACTTCTGTAGGATATCTTGAAACTTTTGGCGGATGTGATGGATCCAATCAATGAACTGGGTGTCTTTTTCAGCTTCAGTTGGAGCAGGAGATGAGTCAATCGAGGTGACCGCAAGGGGAAGTGCAACATCTATGGGACCCAATGGTTGGAATCCCAACCCCACCTGAAAGGGTCTATGGCCGGTTGAGCTATGCAGGGATCAATTGTAGCTATGCTAGACATAGGGAAGGCTCTCATCCCATGTGCGAGGGTTCTTTGAATTATACATGCAAAGGATATGCACAATAATTCAATTTACAACCTCGGTTTGGCCACTTGTCTAGGGGTGGAAGGCTGTGGATTTGGTGATCTTGGTGTCCAGCAGTGACCAGAGGCTCGACCAGAATGTGCTGATAAATATACTATCCTGATTTGAGACAATGGTTTATGGGATTCCAAAATGTACCCAGACTCGTTCAAAGAAGAGATTGGCAGTGGACTCTGCTGTGATGCTCTTCTTGCAGGCAACTAGAATCGCCATCTTAGAAAAGCCATCAACAACCACAAAAACACAATCATTTCCTCGCTTGGTGGATGGGAGGACTGACATGTAATCCATTGAGATGGATTCCCATGGCCTATCAGGAGTAGGAAGAGGGGTGTACAGGCCCTGTTTCTTAGTGGTTAGTTTGACAATAACGCAGGTAATGCATGACCTGATATACTTGCTGACCTCCTGTCGAAGTTTCATCCAGTAGAAATGTTTATGTAGCATCGCCACTGTATTTTCGACACTGAAGTGTCCTTCCACCCGAATGTAGTGGGATTCCCAGATCAGCTTCGCTCGCTCACTTGATGGAACACAGATATGGCCCAGACGACACAACAACCCATCCTGAAGATGGAAATTATCAACAACTACATTTTCACCCAACATTTGGTAGGTGGTGGCGAAGTCAGGGTCTATCTCATAGAGTTGGGGCCATCCAGATGTCTCATGGCTACAAGAGTCTAGCACCGTGGTGAGTGCCACGACTGGCGGTTTGTTGAGGCAATCAACGACGCAATTGGTGCTTCCTATTTTATACTTGATGTTGAGGTGGAATTGTTGTAAGTATGTGGACCACTTTTGATGGCGGTCATTCTATAATTTTCGTTGTGTTTGCATGAACTGCAGTGGCTTATGATCAGTGTGGATGGCTGTCTCCTTACCAAGAATGTAATGTCTCCACTGACGGCAGTCTTGCATAATGGAGTGCATTTCTTTGTCGTAAGTAGGGTACTTACGGATAATATATGACAATGTCTCACTATGATAGGCCACAAGGTGGTTGTGCTGAGTGAGAACGACGCCCACAACATAGTCTGAAGCATATGTCTCGATCTCAAAGGGATGCTACATGTATGGTAGTGAAAGTATCGGGGCTGAGCACAAGCGTTGCTTCAAATCATCGAACGCTTGTTGTTGGGACCATCCCCACAAACATTTTTCCTTACCACCACCCCTGTTTATTTCGATGAGGACCCATGCAATATGGGAGAATCCCAACACGAACCTGTGGTAGAAATTGACAAGGCCCAAGAAACTCCGAAGCTCAGTGAGTGTTGTTGGGGCTGGCCAGTCATGGATGACAAGGATCTTGGCTGGATCCACATGTACACCATGTTGATCAATGATGTATCCCAGGTAATGGACCCTGTCCATGCTGAAGGATCATTTTTCCAAGTTGGCGTATAGCTTGTGCTTTCGCAGGGTGTGCAAAACCTGCTGAATACGCTGCAAGTGTTCGACCCAATTTTTGCTGTAAATTAGAATGTCATCCAGATACACCACTACAAAAGTATTGGTGAATGGTTGTAGGATTTTTTCCATCATCCTCATGAAAGTGGCTAGAGCATTTATCAAACCAAAGGGCATGAACAACTATTCAAAAAGGCCTTCCTTTTACTTGAAGGTTGTCTTCCATACATTTGTTTGTTCTATCGGGACATAGTGGTAGCCAGACTTCAGATCAATATTACTGAAGTATTTGCCCTCCATGAGTTGATCAAGGAGGTCATCGATTTGGGGAATCATATACCGGTTTCTGATTGTGATTTTATTCAGAGCCCGGTAATCAATACAGAGTCGCCAGGTTCCATCTTTCTTTTGTAGTAGTACGATTGGGTTCCCAAAAGGTGATGAGTTGGGGCGGATGTGCCCCTTGTGGAGCAGTTCTTAGATCTATCGCTTGATCTCCTCATTCTCTAACAAATAGCGATGATAGACTGGCCCATTGGGAAGCGATGCACCAGGGGTTAGATCGATGGGGTGCTTGACCTGGCAGTGTAGAGGTACCCCTGTAGGTGAGGAGAAGATATCTGAGTATTCTTCCACGACCTTATCTACTTTCTTCTGCTGTGTGGAGAGGTTGGCCGTAGAGACCCTGGATGTGGCTGTGATCTTTCGCTTATTCTGAGAGCAAATCATGAAGAAGACAAACTTCCCTGTCTGAGAGATGACCTTCCTGCATTGCTTAGCAAAGATCAAGGAAATAACACTAGGTGGGATTGCCTCAGGTATCCTGTACAATTTCCTATTCAAAGTAATAATAACACTACAAGGCCTAGAATCATATACAACATGACATTTCCATAAATAAGGTTGGCCCAAAAGAACATCACAAACTTCGAGAGGAGCAACATCACACAATACCTCGTCTTTGAAGGGCTTGATGTCGTACGACAGTTGACACTGTTGGCTGACGCGGAGATCGCTTCCTTGGTGGAGCCATCCAATGGTGTAGGGTTGTGGGTGCGGCGTTGTTGGCAGGGCAAACCACTTGACGACCTCTGCTGAGATGGGGTTCTTCTGGCTACCACTATCAACAATGAAGTGTATTGGGGTGCCTTTTACCCACATCTGTGAATGTAATAGGCACTCTCCTTCTTCTGGCTCGTCTGGTTCACCAGGTTGGAGCATGGTGGTAGCAACGATGGCATTGGGTTCCACATCAATGATCCGTCTTCCCCTTTCTGGTTTTGGCTCAGAGTCAGAATTCGCATCTGATTCAGAGGCTTTCACTTCAACCACCAATGATTGTTTTGAGCGGCAGTCAACAGTGTTATGCCAAGGGATCTTATGGAAGTCACACCACTTCCCGGTATCTTTCTTTGTCTTTCCAGTGTCCTTCTTTGCTTGCGGCTTGAACTGGTAGTCCTGATACTGTCCATCTTTGATCTGTCCTTTGTTTTGTGGTTTGGGGTTTCCCTTTCATGGCCTTTTTTGTGAGGGGTTCTCAAGCCCAAATTGCCGCGTCTTTTGTTTGAGCTTCTACTCAATTTTGATGGCATATTGGTAGGCCGCGCCCAAGGATGAGATGTCCAGAAATTCCATTTTTGTATGGATGTATCTATGTAGAGCACCGTGATACTTAAGCAATAGATGTCGCTCTGAATCTTTGATACCCATCTTGGTACGCAAGGTATGGAAGATATTTTTGAAATCTGGCACTGCTTGGTCTCTTTCTTGTCGCAGTGTGGTCCATTTGGTATACAAGTCGTCATAACTTCCGATAGGGTAGTATTGTTCCTTAATAGCATCCCTGAATGATTCCCAGGTGGCCGTGAATGAAAATAATGAGGTTTCCTCTATTTCCTTTTGCTCACAGAAGGTTTCCCACCAATCTTTGACATGGGGAACGACTTTGAGGAGTGCAAAAGTAATCTTTTCTCTATTCGAAAAGTTATGGACAGAAAAATACCCTTCTAGTAGATTCAACCACTTGTATACAACATATGCAGCTATCTAACCTTCAAATATAGGAATATCAAAGTTTATTTGTACCTTGAAGGGGGCAGCACCTTCATTCGAAGAAGATCCGTCGCTTGTTGGTAGCCGCTGAAGGATTTGCACGAAACTATCCATCATCTCGTTCCTCTGCTGCATGAGGGCTTCCTCAATCAACAGTTTGAAAGGATTTCTTGTCCCATCATCTTTATTTTCTCCTACCATGAGAGGTCGCTTGGGCATGCAAGAGCTTCTGTCTTCAAAATAAACAAGCTCGAGACCCAACTCTTTGTACTCCGACCTCGTTGGGGTCATGCATTAAGACGATAAGGAGCAAACTTCTCTGATACCACTGATCCATATTTTTTGAGTAGAAAAAAATGAATACAGATTATTAAAAGGTGCTTAACACAAAATAACAGAGATACAGTAAAACTGATTTTCTATTCAATAACGAAATAAGTTGAAACTGTAAAATGCAGCGGAAATAAGCTTGCTGGAATGGTGGCGACTTATCTATGAGAAGAGATGTGACGGTTACGTGCATTCGCAATAAGAAAATTACAATGAGGCTCTGAAGGCCTTTTTACAATAAAAAATAATGCCAAAAACCCTCGACATCCAAAAACCCAACCCTAGGAGATGAAGCGCCAAAAGTCATGTGGGCCTAGTTTGGGTAAGTTAGTACATCAACTTCCCGGGGTTGTAACTTTTGCATACAATCTCTGTTTTATGCATGTGATAGCCCGTTGGAAAGGTATCATCGACGAGATTCATTTTGGAGGTTAAATCATTGGTTAGATCGATCTCGAAAAACCTTCATTTAGGCCCTCAAAATGGCCCCGAAAGTTAAAACTGCTAAAAATAGTAAATTGCTAAAATGTTAGAAAACCCTTTTGAGCCAGTTGGAAAACGTGGGTGGCCACCGATATCCATATGGATCAATCCTACCTCCATAGGAAGAAATGATCTCCATTTCATTGAGGTCCCCCATTAGATGAGGATATTTCTTCTAAATTTGGCCCTAGGTGAGCCACTTGCCTTGGTGCAGGAGCTGCCCTGCTTTGACGACTCCATAAAGTTGGATCCTTTGTTGTCGAGTGCCCTTAATCTGTGTGTCCAAAATATGATCATTGGATGCCTATTGTATGCAGTTGGGGTTGAACTCTGTTGGTGTCAGTTGTTTTGCTACTTTTGAGGTGTCCAATAATGGTGGGAAATAAGGGCGAAGGAGATCCACGTTGAACACTAGGTGTAGGCCAAGGAAAGGAGGAATGTTGAGCTCAAAATCATTATCCCCCACGACCTTGGTGATAGTGTACGACCCATAATGGAGTGGGTGAAGCTTCTGATGGGGTCCTATAAGGCATTCTTTCTACAAGTGCAACCAAACTTTGTCGCCCACCTGGAACTTCTGTGGCACCCGATGTTGATCATGGCGTTGTTTGTACTTGTCATTGGACTTCTATATGATATCCTGAAACTGTTGGCGGATTTGATGGATCCGCTTAATGAACCGGGTGTCTTTGTCAGCTTGAGTTGGATTAGGAGATGAGTCAGTCAAGGTGACCGCAAGGGGAAGTGCAACATCTATGGGACCTAATGGTTGGAATCCCAAACCCACCTAAAAGGGGCTATGACCAGTTGAGATATGCAGGGATCGATTATAGCTATGCTATACATAGGGAAGGCTCTCATCCCATGTGCAAGGGTGATTTGAATTATACATGCGAAGGATATGCACAATCATTCAATTTACAACCTCGGTTTGGTCATCTGTATGGGGGTGGAAGGTTGTGGATTTGGTGAGCTTGGTGTCCAGCCGTGACCAGAGGCTCGACCAGAATGTGCTGAGAAATATACTATCCCGATCTGAGACAATGGTTTGTGGGATTCCAAAATGTACCCAGACTCGTTCAAAGAAGAGCTTGGTAGTGGCCTTTGCTGTGATGCTCTTCTTCCAGGCAACCAGAATCGCCATCTTAGAAAAGCGATCAAAAACCACAAAACACATTCATTTCCTCGCTTGGTGGATAGGAGGCCCGACATGTAATACATTGAGATGGATTCCCATGGTCTGTCAAGAGTAGGAAGAGGGGTGTACATGCCCTGTTTCTTAGTGGTCGGTTTGGCAATAGCGTAGGCAGTGCAGGACCTAATGTACTTGTTGACCTCCTGTTGAAGTTTTGGCCAGTAGAAATGTTTCTGTAGCATCACCACTGTCTTTTCAACGCCGAAGTGTCTTGCCACCCGACTGTAGTGGGTTTCCCAAATTAGCTTCGCTCGCTCACTTTATGGAACACAGATATGGCCCAGACGACACAACAACCCATCCCGAAGATGGAAATTATCGACAACTACGTTTGCACCCAACATTTGGTAGGTGGTGGTGAAGTTAAGGTCTGTCTCATAGAGTTGGGGCCATCCAAATGTCTCATGGCCGCAAGAGTCTAGCACCGTGGTGAGTGCCACGACTAGCGGTCTGCTGAGGCAATCAACGAAACGAAAGGTGCTTTTTGTTTTATACTTGATGTTGAGGTGGAATTGCTACAAGTATGTGGACCACTTTTGATGGCAGTCATTCTATAATTTTCCTTGTGTCTGCATGAACTATAGTGGCTTATGATCAGTGTGGATGACTGTCTCCTTCCCAAGAATGTAATGTCTCCACTAGCGGCAGGCTTGCCTAATGGAGTACATTTCTTTGTCGTAAGTAGGGTACTTACGGACAATATTTGAGAGTGTGTCACTATGATAGGCCAAGGGGTGGCCGTGCTGAGTGAGAACGACACCCACAACATAGTCTGAAGTATCTGTCTCAATCTCAAAGGGATGTTGTAGGCCTGGTAGTGAAAGTACTGGGGCTGAGCACAAGCGCTGCTTCAAATCATCGAACGCTTGTTGTTGGGATTGGCCCCACACAAATTTTTCCTTACCACCACCCCTGTTTATTTGGCTGAGGGCCCATGCAAAATGGTAGAATCCCAACATGAACCTGTGGTAGAAATTGGCAAGGCCCAAGAAGCTCCAAAGCTCAGTGAGTGTTGTTGGGGCTGGCCAGTCACGCATGACTTGGGTCTTGTTTGGATCCACATGTACACCATGTTGATCAATGATGTAGCCCAGGTAATGGACCCTATCCATGCTGAAGGAGAATTTTTCCAAGTTGGTGTATAACTTGTGTTGTCACAGGGTGTGCAGAACCTACTAAATATGCTGCAAGTGTTCGACCCAAGTATTGTTGTAAATTAGAATGTCATCCAGATACACCACTATATAATTATTGGTGAATGGTTGTAGGATGTCGTCCATCATCCTCATGAAAGTGGCTGGAGAATTTTTTGAACCAAAGGGCATGACCAACCATTCAAAAAGGCCTTCCTTTGACTTGAATGTGGTCTTCCATACATTTGTCTATTCTATTGAGACCTGGTGGTAGCCAGAGTTCAGATCAATCTTACAGAAGTATTTGGACCTCGTGAGTTGATCAAGGAGGTCGTCGATTCGGGGAATTGGGTACCAGTTTCTGACTATGATTTTATTCAGATATCGGTAATCAATACAGAGTCACCAGGTTCCATCTTTCTTCTGTACCAACACGATTGGGATCCCACAAGGTGATGAGATGGGGCGGAATTTCCCCTTGTGAAGAAGTTCTTGGATCTGTCACTTGATCTCATCATTCTCTAACAAAGAGTGAGGATAGATAGGCCCATTGGGAAGCAGTGCGTCGGGGGTTAGATTGATGGGGTGCTTGACCTGGCAGTGTAGAGGTACCCCTGTAGGTGAGGAGAAGATATTCAAGTATTCTTTCATGACCTTATCTACTTGCTTCTACTATGTGGAGAGGTTCATCGCAGAGACCTTGGATGTGGCTGTGATCTTTGGCTTATTCTGAGAGCGAATCACAGAGAAGACAAACTTCCCCATCTGCGAGATGACCTTCCTGCATTGCTTAGCAGAGATCAAGGAAATAACACTAGGTGGTACTACCTCAGGTATCCTGTACAATTTCATGTTCAAACTAATAATAACACTATGAGGCCTAGACTCATATACAACATGATGTTTCCATAAATAAGTTTGGCCCAAAATAATATCACAAACTTCGAGAGGAGCAACATCACATAATACCTCGTCTTTGAAGGGCTTGATGCTATACAACAATCGAAACTGTTGGTTGACGCAGAGATCGCTTCCTCGACGAAGCCATCCAATGGTGTAGGGTTGTGGGTGCAGCATTGTTGGCAGGGCCAACCGCTTGAAAACCTCTGCTAAGATGAGGTTCTTCTAGCTACCACTATCAACAATGAAGTGTAGTGGGGTGCCTTTTACCCACATCTATGAATGGAAGAGGCGCTCTCTTTCTGTTGGCTCGTCTGGTTCACTAGGCTGGAGCTTGATGGTAGCAACGGTGGCAATGGGTTCCGCGTCAATGATCCATCATCCCCTTTATGGTTTTGGCTTAGAGTCAGTATTTGCATATGATTAAGAGGCTTTCACTTCAGCCACCAACCACTAGTTTGAGTGGCAGTCAACAATGTTATGCCAAGGGCTCTTATGGAAGTTGCACCACTTCCCGGTATCTTTCTTTGTCTTTCCAGTGTCCTTCTTTTTGTGGCTTGGACCGGTAGTCTTGATACTGTCCATCTTTGCTCTGTCCTTTTTTCTGTGGGTTGAGGCTGCCCTTTCTTGGCTTTAGTTGTGAGGGGTTCCTAGGCCCAAATTGTCGTGTCTTTTGTTTGAGCTTCTACTCGATTTTAACGACATATCGGTAGGCCGTGCCCAAGGATGAGATGTCTAGAAATTCCATTTTGGTTTGGATGTGTCTATGTAGAGCACCACAATAATTGAGCACCAGATGTCGCTTTGAATATCTGATACCCATCTTAGTGCGCAAGGTATGGAATATATTTGTGAAATATGACACTACTTGGTCTCTTTCTTGTCGCAGTGTGGTCCATTTGGTATACAAGTCGTCATAACTTCCGACAAGGTAGTATTGTTCCTTAATAACATCCCTGAAGGATTACCAGGTGGCCGTGACTGAAAATAATGAGGTTTCCTCTGTTTCCTTTTGCTCACAGAAGGTTTCCCACCAATATTTGACATGGGGAACGACTTTGAGGAGTGCAAAAGTAATCTTTTTTCTATTCGAAAAGTTATGGATAGAAAAATACCCTTCTAGTAGATCAACCACTTGTCTACAACATCTGCATCTATCTGACCTTCAAATATAGGAATATCAAGGTTTATTTGTACCTTGAAGGGGGCTATGCCTCCATTTGCGCGAAACTTTCCATCATCTCATTCCTCTATTGCATGAGGGATTCCTCAATCAACAATTTGAAAGGATCTCCTGTTCCATCATATTTATTTTCTCCTGCCATGAGAGGTTGCTTGGGCATGCGAGAGCTTCTGTCCTCAAGAGAAACAAGCTCGAGACCCAACTCTTTGTACTTCGACCTCGTTGGGTACATGCATTAAGACGACAAGGAGAAGACCACTCTGATACCACTAATCCAGATTTTATGAGCATAACGAAATGAATACAGCTTATTAATAGGTTCTTAACACAAAATAACAGAGATACAATAAAACTAGTTTTCTATTCAGTAACGAAATAAGTTGAAACTGTAAAATGCAGTGGAAACAAGCTTGCTCGAATGGTGGCGACTTATCTCTGAGAAGAGATGTGACGGCTATGCGCATTCACAAGAAGAAGATTAAAATGAGACTCTGAAGGCCTTTTTACAATAAACAAGAATTCCCAAAACCCTCGACATCCAAAAACCCAACCCTAGGAGATGAAGTGCCAAAAGTCATGTGGGCCTTGTTTGGGTAAGTTAGTACATCAACTTCCTGGGGTCGTAACTTTTGCATGTGATTTCCGTTTTAGGCATGTGATAGCCCATTGGAAAGGTATCATCAATGAGATTCATTTTGGGGGGGATCAAACATGTTTTTTTTTTTTCTCATTATGGAGCTCGATCCCAAAAAACCTTCAATTAGGCCCTCAAAATGGCCCCAGAAGTTAAAACTGCTAAAAATAGTAAATTGCCAAAATTGTCAGAAAACTGTTTTGAGCCAGTTGGAAAAGGTGGGTGGCCACCGATATCCATATGGATAAATCATCCCTCCTTAGGAATCAATGGTATCCATTGCGTTGAGGTACCCCATTAGATGAGGAAATTTCTATTGAATTTGGCCCCGGGTGAGCCACTTGCCTTGGTGCAGGAGCTGCCCTGCTTTGACGACTCGATAAAGTTGGATCATTTTTTGTCGAGTGCCCTTGATCTGTGTGTCCAAAATATGATCATTGGATGCATGTTGTATTCAATTAGGGTTGAGCTCTGTTGGTGTTAGCTGTTCTTCTACTTCTGAGGTGTCCAATAATGGTGGGAAATAAGGACGAAGGAGATCCACGTTGAACACTGAGTGTAGGGAAAGGAAAAGAGGAATGTTGAGCTCAAAAGAATTATCCCCCATGGCCTTAGTGATAGTGTATGACCCATAACAGAGTCGGCGAAGCTTCTGATGGGGTCTTGTAAGGTGTTCTTTCTGCAAGTGCAACCAAACTTTGTCACCCACCTGGAACTTATGTGGCACCCGATGTTGATTATGGCGTTATTTGTACTTGTCATTGGACTTCTGTAGGATATCCTGAACCTGTTGGTGGATGTGTTGGATCTGTTCATTGAATCGGGTGGCTTTGTCAGCTTCAGTTGGAGCAGGAGATGAGTTGGTCGAGGTGACTGGAAGGGGAAGTGCAACATCTATGGGACCCAATGGTTGGAACCCCAACCCCACCTGAAAGGGGATATGGTCGGTTGAGCTATGCAGGGCTCGATTGTAGCTATGCTGGACATAAGGAAGGTTGTCATCCCATGTGAGAGGGTGCTTTATATTGTACATGCGAAGGATATGCACAATCATTCGATTTACAACCTTGGTTTGTCCATCTGTCTGGGGGTGGAAGGCCATGGATTTGGTGAGCTTGGTGTCCAGCAGTGACCAGAGGCTCGACCAGAATGTGCTGAGAAATATACTATCTCGATCTGAGACAATGGTTTGTGGGATTCCAAAATGTACCCAGACTCGTTCAAAGAAGATCTTGGCAGTGGCCTCTACTGTGATGCTCTTCTTGCAGGAAACCAGAATCACCATCTTAGAAAAGTGATCAACAACCACAAAAACAAAGTCATTTCCCCACTTGGTGGACGGGAGGCCCGACATGTAATCCATTGATATGGATTCCCATGGCCTGTTAGGAGTAGGAAGAGTGTTGTACAGGCCCTGTTTCTTAGTGGTCGATTTGGAAATAACGCAAGTAGTGCAGGACCTGATATACTTGCTGACCTCCTGTCGAAGTTTCGACCAGTAGAATTGTTTCTATAGCATCACCACTGTATTTTCGACGTCGAAGTATCCTTCCACCCGACTGTAGTGGGCTTCCCAGATCAGCTTTGCTCGCTCACTTGATGGAACACAGATATGGCCCAGACGACACAAAAACCCATCCTGAAGATGGAAATTATCGACAACTGCATTTGCACCCAACATTTGGTAGGTGGTGGTAAAGTCAGGGTTTGTCTCATAGAGGTTGGGCCATCCAGTTATCTCATGGCCGCAAGAGTCTAGCACCATGGTGAGTGCCGTGACTGGCGGTCTACTGAGGCAATCAACGATGCGATTGGTGCTTCCTATTTTATACTTGATGTTGAGGTGGAATTGCTACAAGTATGTGGGCCACTTTTGATGGCGGTCATTCTGTAATTTTCCTTGTGTCTGCATGAACTGCAGTGGCTTATGATCAGTTTGGATGACTGTCTCCTTCCCAAGAATGTAATGTCTCCACTGGCGGCAGGCTTGCACAATGGAGTACATTTCTTTGTCGTAAGTAGGGTGTTATCACCATATAATTCCTAGTTGGTGTCTGAGTTTTGGAAATTTTATGATGGATTAAATCGCCGCAGAGCTATGATAAATTTAGAGGACCCGTCTATATCTGGCGGCATTTGGACAAAATAGCGGAGATATGAAGAATAAAGCTCAACCGATCGTCAATCTCAAAGGTGGCCCAGATCAACGGCCGAGACGTGTATCGGAGACACAACTAGCACAAAGATTAAGTGGTCGAGGGCGGGCCGGGAAAAACCGTCACGGTTTTTTGCAGGTTGTGTGGCACCCTTAGTAGTATATCAGAAAGGAGGGTTGTCTGACCAAAACCACATTTTTCAACCTCCGATGTCAAAGTCGTCAGGCAAGATGCTGACCATAGATCTTGAAATGACCTGGATCAACGACCAAGGTACAATTCGATGATCGAAGTAGCGCGAGAATTAGCCAACAAGGGGCGGACCGAGGAAAACTACCCTGATTTAAATCATGGACATGCGGCGTTCTCTGAGACACATCAGGGCTAAGGGTGGTTCATATAGAACCTCTTTTCTCCAAACCCTGATGGTAATAGATGCCTATAAAAGGAGGGACCTTGGGAATTATTCTATGAGTATTTGAAACAGCCGGGCGGTTAGAGAGATTATTCATGATGGTGAAACGTTTCTTTTTGTTAATGATTGTAAGTCATTTCGTATACCAAAATTGACATCCGAAACTGCTATAGAAGCTGAAACGTTTCAGTTTTAGTTATTTTTTATCAAATTGTATAAGTACTAAGAGGCTTGAATTAGCCAAGGGAGGGGGGGAGAAGGGCAAGGGAACAATTCTGGTGGTTCTGGACTCTATTGTAATTTTTCTGGGACTAAATTGAATACATATGCAGAAGCATTTGGAACTGTTCATGAAAAGATTCTAATTGACTGTGATATGAGTTATGTCTTCTTTCATAGTGTGTATTTCCTATGTTTCTTTAATTCCACTTACATTGTCTTCTGTTTAAATTGGAGAGTTAAAGGCCCAGAATTCGTCTTGTGACGCTCTCGGCCCAAGCAATTTAAACTGTGTATGTTTCTTCTTAGATAATTTAGAATCATTTGCGTAATGCTCTGATGCAGTTATTTGTCTTCTTCATCTTCCTACACATCTTTTTATTTCAAGAATAACTCAGATTCATTGCCTTATTTAGCCTTTGTCCTCTGGAGAGTTCTATCAGTCTATGCATTGTCTTCATTCATTTTCATAATTTTGACTCCATAGCCCATAGTGTTCCCCTCTTCTTCACCAACAACTCTATTAAAAATCTCCTAAACAAATCAAATCTAGCCGCCGGTTTCCATAGATATATCAAGTGACACGAGAGAGCCCTCTCTGAGTTGGGCAGGCTAGTGCCTCAGCTCTAAATCTGGTTGAAATAGTTACCCCTGTCATCTGTTTGACAGCCGAGCAGATTTACAGGGTGCTAACATAGGGTACTTACGGACAGTATCTGACAGTGTCTCACTATGATAGGCCACAGGGTGGCTGTTCTGAGTGAGAACGATGCCCACAACATAGTCTGAAGCATCTGTCTCGATCTCAAAGGGATGGTGCAGGCTTGGTAGTGAAAGTAATCAGGCTGAGCACAAGCACTGCTTCAAATCATCGAACGCTTATTGTTGGGACCGGCCCCACGCAATTTTTTCCTTACCACCACCCCTCTTTATTTGGCTGAGGGCCCATGCAATATGGGAGAATCCCAACACGAACTTGCGGTAGAAATTAGCAAGGTCCAAGAAGCTCCGAAGCTCAGTGAGTTTTGTTTGGGCTGGCCAGTCATGGATGACTTGGATCTTGGCTGGATCCACATGTACGCCATGTTGGTCAATGATGTAGACCAGGTAATGGACCCTGCCCATGCCGAAGGAGCATTTTTCCAAGTTGGTGTATAACTTTTGCTGTCGCAGGGTGTGCAGAATCTGCTGAATATGCTGCAAGTGTTCGACCCAAGTCTTGTTGTAAATTAGAATGTCATCCAGAGACACCACTACAAAAGTATTTGTGAATGGTCACAAGATGTTGTCCATCATCCTCATGAAAGTGGCTGAAGCATTTGTCAAACCAAAGGGCATGACCAACCATTCAAAAAGGAATTCCTTTGACTTGAAGGCAATCTTCCATACATTTGTCTGTTCTATCGGGACCTGGTGGTAGCCAGACTTCAGATCAATCTTACTGAAGTATTTTCCCCCCGTGAGTTGATCAAGGAGGTCATCGATTCGGGGAATCGGGTATCGGTTTCTGACTGTGATTTTATTCAGAGCCCGGTAATCAATACAGAGTCGCCAGGTTCCATCTTTCTTCTGTACCAACACGATTGGGCTCCCACAAGGTGATGATATGGGGCGGATGTGCCCCCTGTGGAGCAGTTCTTGGATCTGTCGCTTGATCTCCTCATTCTCTAACAAAGAGCGACGATAGACTGGCCCATTGGGAAGCAGTGTGCCCGGGGTTATATCAATGGGGTGATTGACCTGGCAGTGCAGAGGTACCCTTGTAGGTGAGGAGAAGATATCCGAGTATTCTTCCACGACCTGTATCTACTTGCTTCTGCTGTGTGGAGAGGTTGGCCACAGAGACCCTGGATGTGGATGTGATATTTCGCTTATTCTAAAATCGAATCACGAAGAAGACAAACTTCCTCATCTGAGAGATGAACTTCCTTTATTTCTTAGCAAAGATCAAGGAAATAACACTAGGTGGGACTGCCTCGGGTATCCTGTACAATTTCCTATTCATAGTGATAATAACACTACGAGGACTAGACTCATATAAAACATGACATTTCCATAAATAAGGTTGGCCCAAAAGAAAATCACAAACTTTGAGAGGAGAAACATCACACAATACCTAGTCTTTGAAGGGATTGATGTCGTATGATAGTCGACATTGTTGGCTGATGCGAAGATCGCTTCCTTGGCGGAGCGATCCAATGGTGTAGGGTTGTGGTGTGACATTGTTGGTAGGGCCAACCGCTTGACGACCTCTGCTGAGATGAGGTTCTTTTGGCTACCGCTATCAACAATGAAGTGTAGTGGGGTGACTTTTACCCACATTTGTGAATGGAAGAGGTGCTCTCCTTCTTTTGGCTCATATGGTTCACTAGGCTAGAGCTTGGTGGTAGCAATGGTGGCAATGGGTTCCGTGTCAATGATCCGTCTTCCCGTTTCTGGTTCTGGCTCAGAGAAGAATCCACATTTGATTTAGAGGCTTTCACTTCAGCCACCAACGACTATTTTGAGTGACAGTCAACAGTGTTATGCCAAGGAATCTTATGGAAGTCGCACCAGTTCCCGGTATCTTTCCTTGTCTTTTCGGTGTCCTTCTTTGCTTGCGTCTTAGACTGGTAGTCCTGATACTATCCATATTTGCTCTGTCCTTTGTTCTGTGGGTTGGGGCCACCCTTTCCTGGATGTTGTTGTGCGGGGTTCCCAGGCCCAAATTGCTGCATATTTTGTTTGAGCTTCTACTCGATTTTGATGGCATATCGGTAGGCCGCACCCAAGGATGAGATGTCCAGAAATTCCATTTCGGTCTGGATGTATATATGCAGAGAACCATAATACTTGAGCACCAGATGTCGCTCTGAATCTTTGATACCCATCTTGGTGCACAAGGTATGGAAGATATTTGTGAAATCTGACACTGCTTGGTCTCTTTCTTGTCGTAAAGCTCAAGACCCAACTCTTTGTACTTCGACCTCGTTGGGGACATGCATTAAGACGACAAGGAGTAGACTGATTTGATACCACTGATCCAGATTTTATGAGCAGAATGAAATGAATACAGATTATTAACATGTGCTTAACATAAAATAATAGAGATATAGTAAAAATGGTTTTCTATTCAATAACGAAATAAGATGAAACTGTAAAATGCAACGGAAACAAGCTTGCTGGAATGGTGGTGGCTTATATTCGAGAAGAGATGTGACGGCTGCGCACATTCACAAGAATACGATTAAAATGAGGCTCTGAAGGATTTTTACAATAAACAAGGATTCCAAAAACCCTCGACATCCAAAAACTTAACCCTAGGAGATGAAGCGCCAAAAGTCATGTGGGCCTCGTTTGGGTAAGTTAGTACATCAACTTCACGGGGTCGTAACTTTTGTATACGATCTCCGTTTTAGGCGCGTGATAGCCCGTTGGAAAGGTATCATCGAGGATATTCATTTTTGTGGCTCAATCATGCCATTATCTATCATTGAGGAGCTCGATCCTGAAAAACCTTCATTTAGGCCCTCAAAATGGCCCCGAAAGTTAAAACTGCTAAAGATAGTAAATTGCCAAAATTATCAGAAAACTGTTCTGAGCCAGTTGGAAAAGGTGGGTGGCCACTGATATCCATCTGGATCCGGTGGCCATCTGGCATTAATACTTCTTCTATTCCAATTTTCAATGCATCACATTCTACTACAAAGGGTTTTGCATTATATGGTGTTGCTAACATAGGTGTAGACAACATAACCCTTTTTAATGTTTTAAAACATTCTTGTGCACTGTTATCCCATTTGAAGGAATTTTTCTTTAATAAGTTTGACAAGGGTGTTGTCAAATGAGCATAGTTCTTGATAAATATTTGATAATAACCTGTTAATCCAAGGAATCCCCTTAGTTTTGATATGTTATTTGGTTTGGGCCATTTTATGATTGCCTTGATTTTTCCAGTGTCCACCTTGACTCCTCGAGATATGACATGACCAAGGTATTCTATTTCTTCTTTACCAAAGGAACATTTTGATAGTTTTTCATAGAATTGATTTTTCTCTAAGAGAGAAAGTACCTGTTCTAAATGCTTCATATGCTCCTTCCAAGTTTTACTGTAAATAAGAATATCATCAAATAAGACCAATACAAAATTTCTTAAGTAGGGGAGAAAAAGTTGATTCATAGTTTCTTGGAAGGTAGCTGGTGCATTGGTTAGACCGAACGATATGCATTCAAACTCATAATGACCTTCGTGTGTTTGAAAAACAATTTTTGGTACATCTTCTAATATTACTTGAATCTGGTAGTACCCTGATCTTAAATCCAAGTTTGAGAAGTATTTAGCTCCATGGAGTTCGTCTAGCAACTCATCTATGAAGGGTATATGAAATTTGTTTTTTATAGTTATTTTATTTAACCCTCGACAGTCTATACATAGTCTGAAATATCCATCCTTCTTCCGAACCAGTATTATTGGGGCTGCATATGGGCTCCTGCTTGTCATAATAACCCCACATTTCAATAGGTCTTGAATTAGCCTTTCCATTTCCCTCTTATGGTGGTGATGATATCGATAAGGTCTAATATTGACTAGTGTTGAAGTTGGATTAACCTCGATTATATGTTCTATGTCTCTATCAGGTGGCAACTTCATAGGTAAGCTTGATAATACCTTGTCATATGTTTGGATTAATGTTTGAATCTCTGGATGTTTATATTTGACTATTTTTGTTGTTAATAACTCCATCTGATGATAGTGTGCCACATAAGTTGGTGCTCCTTTTCGATTTAGTTTCTCCATTTGTTGTGAGGATATAGTTTGGGTGGGAGGCGGCTTGAATCCATATAATTTGTATTGTCTTCCTTCCCATTTGAATTTTATAAATTGTTTTTGGTGATTTGTAGAATAGGTCCCTATCATTTGTAACCATTGAATTCCCAAGACGACGTCTACTCCTCCCAAGGGTACGGTGTAGAATCTAGATTCCAATTCGTACTCTGCTACTTGAAGCTTGATCTTGTGGAATTTTCCTACGCCATCAATTTTTTTCCATATGCCACCATTACTCTTATATCTGCGATGGGATATATGAATAGGCTTAATTTCTTTGCAACATTTACATCTATGAAATCATGGGTGCTCCCTGTATCGACTAGAATGGTGACATTTTATTTTTTATGTGCCCTTTTAGTTTTAACGTTTGCGGTTGTGTTATACCTATTATTGCAGCTAGGGATATATTGGGCATGGCCTCATTGGTTTCTGTATTGGGGGCCTCACCTTCCTCTTCACTTTC
Source organism: Picea mariana (assembly GCA_032191745.1). Taxonomy (NCBI): domain Eukaryota; kingdom Viridiplantae; phylum Streptophyta; class Pinopsida; order Pinales; family Pinaceae; genus Picea; species Picea mariana. Next base: position 50,148 of record JASDQU010503888.1, read on the forward strand.
GTTATCTGAATCACTGTCAGATGTGTTTGATTATTTCTCTGCTTTACAAGAACATAATTTTTTATTGTTGCATTTATGCCCAGGTGACCATTTGTCTCCACAATATCAACATTTTCTTTCCCATTTTTTATTTGAGTCTTGATGACTGGATTGAACTTCTCTCAAATGAGGTGGTAAATACTTGTTAGGTTTATTTGTAGTGTATTTATTCATTCTATCATATGAATATTTATTTAACCTTTCTGAACTTGTGAATGATGGTTTATTGAACTTGTTTTTTTGTTCTATTAGCCTTGTTGTGTGTCTTGCATCCTCAATTGTTTTGGGATTCCATAGTTTAATTTCACTACGAATGTTATCTTTTAGGCCTCATATGTACATTTTAATGAGTTTCTCATTCGTGAATCTGCATTGCCTTGTTGCTAGAACATCCCATTCATGAGTATAATCATTTACGTTTCCCTTCTGTTTGAGATGCACAAACTTGTTATACAGGTCATCATCCTCTTCGTCATGGAATATTTTAAGTAGGGCTATTGTAAAATTATTCCAGTGGAATGAAAGGGCATCACATTTCCTAGACCACCAAAGGTACCAATCATAAGATTCTCCTTCTAGACTGTTAGAGGTTTTCATCACCTTCTCTCGTTCGCCTAGCGGGGGGTTTGATTCAAAAATTCCATACATTTTTTTATCCAAACAACATCTCCTCTATGGTCCTTGTCGTCATACTTTGGTATTTCTTTTTTAAATTTTTGGTAATCTTTGTCTTGGAATCTGGGAATATGCATATTTCTCGAAATATTTTCCTCTGGAATTTCCTAATTTCCTTGATTTTCTAAATTTATTTATGGTATTTCGGGACTTAGTGGTGGTCTTCGATAAGCTAAGAGTTCTACGAATAAGTCCTCGATACGTTCTGTTAATTGTTCAATGTTTTTACTATGTTCATCAAGTATTCTTTTTGTTTCATTTTTATCGTTTTCAGAAAGAACCAATAATCTTTCACCTTGTTGTATTAACTGATCAATTTTATTGTCTATCTCGAGTAATTTATTGATTTTTCATTCATGTGTTTTTGCGTTTTTTCCACATTGTTAAGTTGGTACCTTACACCGTTGATGTCATCTCTGCATTTGTTCACATCAGCCTTAAGTTCTTCGTTGTTGACCATCCTTGCGATTTTTATTTGTTTAAATATTAATTATTAATATATATTTATATTAATTTTATTTTATGTATA
>JASDQU010503889.1:8449-19614 GCA_032191745.1 Picea mariana
CAAATTATTCTTTGTGTATATTGTCATATTGGTATCCTTACTTCTAATCCAACTTCATGATAACACATGCTTCCAATATTTGGTTGATTAGTGACTTGATTATTTGTAGGGTATATACATACATACATATATATATAGAGAGAGAAAGAGACAGAGAGAGAGACATATTATAATCTTGTTCAATCTAAAAGATATAGACATTTTCTCTAACATCCATCTTTCAATAGAATATTACAATATTACAATGTAATATGGAATTACCATATTACAATGTAATATGGTAATCTCATATTACATTGTAATATGGTAATATGGCATTACCATATTACATTGTAATATGGCATACAATATGGTATACCATATCTCATGTAATTGTTTTTTTAAAACGTAAAGGCATCACCGCAATATCGACAATATTTCGTTGGAAAACAATTTTGTATTTTACCACAACCATCGCAATAGCGATGAAATTTCGTTGTAATTTGCCACGAATTTGCGTTGCACATAAAACATCTGCGTCATAAGTTTGGTCTTGAGATATATTTTCGTTGATATTACCACAGATTTTCGTTGCAAGTTGCAATGGTTTTTCATCACACATTCATCATCTGCGTCGTAAGTTATTGGCTTGGCATAACTTTTTTGTCGCAATTGCAATGAATTTTTGTCGTAATTGCCACACTTATTCGTTGTTATTGGGACGTAATTTCATCTTAATTGAGATGATGCATAGGGTTAACCGATCTTGAAGGTGGTGACACATGGAGAGATTATTTCGTCGATGTTTCCATGCACACCTAGATCGTGGATATAGCGACAACATTATTCTGACAAAAAAAAATCTCATCTTTCATGGAAATTGCGATGGATAAGTGTGACAATATCAACGAAAAACCATCGCAAATTTGGTCATATGTACTAGTGACAAGATCTGAGGCATGAACATAATCTATTTAAATATTTGATTGGTCCTCCTCCAATTGGGATAATTCCATATTTATACATTGATCAATGGAGAGTGATACATGATCCCATCTATCAATCCAGTATATCGATTCACAATCATCCCATTCATTAATACTACATGGACGACAGAAGCAAGAGATTTTTCTTTTCCATATTTAAGCTATTGCATTATATGATGTTCGAAGTGAATGGAATCCATGAGTGCCCTATATTGTTTTGCATTCATACCACCGTGATCAATCTACATTGAACACCTCCTAAAATTATCTATGTACATGTCCTTCTTGTGTGATTGGTCTTCATGGGTTCTTATTCCCTCTCCCATTACTAAAAAACACCATTCAACAATGTATTTCACATCTTGAATGAGGGAATGAGTTGTGAAATTCATTTCTTTCCTGAATAATTATTGTTTTACATGTGTGTTTTCTCCATCATTCTCCCCTTTCATGTTCCCAAACTTGAAATAATTCCAAATGTGTGGTATCTTGATTTGTTTTTGCAACATAAAAAACCATTGAAATACACAAGTGTTTTTTAACTGGCTTGCACAACCATTTGACCAAATCCAATATTGATTCATATGTATGTTCTTCTCCTTAAGGTGATTGTAAAACAACTGAAAACAACAATTTACGTAGGCTAGGTCATGGAACCGATCATCACTTATGTATAATTTATACTCCTTCAATATAACTTTGTTTTCTTTTTTACTCTCTGTCCCATGCCTATATGTGATATGGGTCATTATGCTGACCTGCTATGAGTGATAATATTGTCTTTGAATCTCATTTTGCGATTGAAGGGTGCAGTTCTCAGCAAAATCAACCACTGATAAGACAATACCAACAGGAAATGTATCTTTGAATATTATAAAATTCTTGTCTTACCATTGAGACACATGGACATGGTGAACATATTAACATGTATTTTTCGATGAAGTCCTTCATGAAGTCACATACTCATACCTAAGAAGTCACCAATCGTATATTTTTTCTTTCCTTCCCTCCATCAATATCATATGTGACATATTTAAATCTTTTCAAGGAAACATCTTTCCTCCCCAATTCATACTCATTGCTCACATGGATGCACTTTCTCAGTAATTCCATTCCACCACACTTAGGGCATGTCCCTTCTAAGAAATATTTTTGATAAATGTACAACCCTCTGGCCTTGTACATAAGATGTTGTGAACAAAGTCTCTAGATCATGACAATGACAATATAACTAAGCATTCCTACAAATTAGTATTATGAAATACACAAAATATGTGTTTGTTTGTGTTTCATAATAATATCCATACTCAATGTGATATCTACAACAACATGTGTTATGAATTGTGTTTACTCGAACATACCAAGGCTTTTATTTATGGAATAATATTTGACCCATGTTAAGTGTACTGTGTACTATCCTAAATCTCTCATACAATTATGTTTATGTAATGTCAATAAAGTTTTTAATATAGGGTTCACATTCCCTAGATCCCTTTCTCAATTTTAGTACATATTTTTGGTTGGAAGAATACCTAGTGCTCTCATGCCAGAAACCTTGTACTAGTCCCTTAACTGCTCCAATTAACTTCATGTTAAAATGAGGTAGCCTACCAGTGAAGGCCCATAAATATGTTGGGCCACTTGTGTTGAGGCTGTCTCATCTATTCAAATACTTTCTAAGGGTTTTGATATTGTATTTAATGAGATGAGAGGTTTGTTGGATCAAACGATGTTTTCATGTGATTTTGCTAACAATTAATTGTGACAAGACACGTTGGGATGCATTACAGTCTTTAGAACAATATTTCTTACCAATTATTTTAAAACAATCCACAGGGTTTCTAACAATTTGATGACTTATTTCTAAACTTTTGATTGTTTTAATGCCTAAAATTCTCTTAATGATAGTCAAACTTCTATATTTTAACAAATCCAAAAATAATTGACATTTAGCGGCATCAGGGTTTGGTTCAAAATATTTTGTAAATATTTTATAAGAATGATAATGAATAGTACAGTTAGGTAAGTTACCTTCAAGTGATTCTAGACCACTTGCATCCACCTGAATGGATTTAGGAGTTATTCACCGCACATTGCTCAATCTATGTAGGGACGATCAACCCTTATTCTAGCTCTCTTAACCTCCCTATTTTGGATTTAAAAATGTTTCATTTCTTTCCCCTTTAATCATTGATGGTTCAATTCTGGGAGGAGAGTGGACATTCCCATGACTAGTTTCTATAATGTTTGATTGTCCAACAAGGGGTTGCACCACCAGAACTTCTTCACCAGAATGTTGTGCACCATTTTCCTCTCTAATTTCATCCATTGTATAATCAACTCCAAAAAAATCCTCCATCATTTGGTCATCCAAAACAACTTATCTTGACGAGATATTGATTGGATTGGTCTGTACTGAACTACTACACTTTTCTTGTGGTGATGGAGGAGAAACAACAATGATATCTATTCTTCTAGAAATTGGATTTCCCTCTTATGAAAGCCTACACGTTTACATATGTAACCTTGCATTTTATCTTTCTTCTTCTACCTTTTCAATGGGTATTTCTTTCCTTGAGGACTTTCTATCTCAATTTCGTTGGTTCCCCAGGTTTAAAAAGAAATTTTTTCTTCCAAGCACCTCACCACAAATTTGTCTTGGTATTACACAAGAAGACACAACTAACAATTCAAGTTCCAAGTGGACAAATTTGTGTTGGTATTAAAAAAGAACACAGAAATAATAAATCCAATTCCAATCAGACAAATTTGTCTTGGTGTTACACAAGAAGACACAACTAACAATTATAATTCGAATTGGACAAATTTGTCTTAGTATTACACAAGAAGACACAAGTAACAATTCCAATTAGAAAAAATTGTCTTGGTATTACACAAAAGACACAATTAATAATTCCAATTGGACAAATTTGTCTTGGTTTTACACAAGAAGACACAACCCACAATTCCAATTCCACTTGGACAAATTTGTCTTCCAATTCTTCCCACAATTGTCTTGTGATAGCACAAAATTGTCTATGAATTAAACAACAAGACAAAAAGACCAAAAACTCATTTGTTCTTGTTATTTTTGCATGCAGATGTCAGGCTTGTTCAATTTTTTGAGATAGTTGAGGTTGAGGAGTGTTCTTGGCACATAAAAATTCCCATCTAGAATGCACAAACATTCCTATAACGCATGCGTACTAAACCACATGCACATTCTAGGAATGTGCACACATTCCTAGAATGCACATGCGTTCCTATTGGGTAGGGATAAGCACCCAAAATCATGGATTTCAAGTCACAAGAGCATGTATGCACTCTTAATGCAACAGACATAGCATTTATTGTATACCGAACATCTTTATGAATAAACATGTATATGGGTTTGGGGACAACTAGGACCTAAGGGCTTAATAATGAAAGTGTTTTGAATCATAGAGCTATAGTTAGAGAAACAATATGTGGGTGCAAGGGTTGTGGGGCCTTTAAGAAGAGTTATATTCATAGTGCACTTAGGGCTTGAGTGTGGAGGGGTTTAAGGGTCGAGTATAGGTTATTCCTAAGATTAGATGGAGCTAGGGGGGGGGGTATAGGTCATGGTCTAAGTCAAGATATAGGTCATGGTTTAGGTCATGGTTATGTTCACAGTCATGGTATAGGTCTAGGTCATGGCCTAGGTCTAGATCTAGGTCTATGTCATGGTCTAGGTCATGGTCTAGTTCTAGCTCTAGGTCTATATCATGGTCTATGTCATGGTCATCATATAGGTCTAGGTCATGTTATATTTCTTGCCATGTCTAGGTATTTCTATGTGTACATCTAGGTCTAGGTCTTGACATGTCTAGGTCAAGACCATTTCTTTCCTTGCGATGTAGAGAGGGTGGGTGAAGAGAGAGGAAGAAAGAGAGTGTGAGAGGGGGAGAGAGGAATATAAAGAGAATGTGTGAGAGTGAGGGAGAAGGAGACAAAGAAGGGGGGTAGAGAGAGAGAGTGAGAGAAAGGGGGGGAAGAGAGGGAAGGGGGTTTAGATATATGAAAAGAGAGTAAGGTGGGGAGAGTGGGGGAGAGAGAGGGAGGGGGATACTGTGAGAAAGAGAGTGAGGGTTAGATGTAAGAGGTAAAGAGAGAAAGGGGGTAGAGATGGATTATTTGAGAGTGTGAGAGGGTGGTAGATGAAGAACAAGAGGGTGGGTAAAGAGAGATATGGTATATGTATGAGAGAGAGAGAGGAGAAATACTAGGATGGAGGGGGAGAGAGGGAGAGAGGGGGTGGGTAGAGAGAGAGTGTATGAGTGAGAGTGGGAGAGAGAAACACAGAGAGGGGAAGTAGAAAGGGAGTGTTTAAGAGTGTGAGAGGGAGGGAGAGGGAGACAAAGAGGGGGGAAGAGAGAGAGAGAGAGTGAGAAGTAGGCRGAGAGAGAGGGAAGGGGAGTATAAATAGGTAAAGAGAGAAGTGGGGTAGAGAGGGGGTTTTGAGAGTGTGAGAGGGAGGGAGAGGGAGACCAAGAGGTGGAATAGAGATAGTGAGAGGAGGGGGGGAGAGAGGGAAGGGGGGTAAAGAGGTAAAGAGAGAAAGGGTGGTAGAGTGGGGGAGAGATAGGGAGGGGAATACAAAGTAAGGAGGAGAGATGGGTAGATGTAGGAGAGAGTGTTGGGTAAACTATATGCCTAATTTACCTTGATTAAATTATCGACCGGGGAAAGTAAACTTTGAGTTGTAACATATTATATGTCAAGATAGAAAGGAAACTAACTGGTATTCTATGAATAAATCCTAGTACTGAGATGAAGTTTGGAAAGTGAATTGAACAAGCAAAAGAGAGTAACCTACTCTAGGGATTAGAACTATGCTTCAACCTTCAATTCTATTTTCAAAATATGATGTAAAATACCTTCAAGAAAACCAGAGATGTAAAACTACTTATAAACAACAAACTCTGAATGTGCAATGGAAACAAGTTGTTTTCTTTTCCAAAAACAAATACTTTAAGTGAATTCTAGTTTAAAATGACTTTTAAACCTAAACTAAGAAATCATATTTACTTCTACGATAAGGGAAATAAGCTACATACACTAATCTTATTGAAAAGGGAAAAAAATATTATCTAGTTCACACTATCTTGCTGAAGAATAAAAACAACATCATCTATTTGTATCTACAATGGTGAGCTATATAATGATAATATCTAAATATAGTGGTTGTGTCTACGATGGAGAATTATTTCATGATGGAATCTTAGCACTACTGATAATTCAAATGGGATGCATGCAATATTGACTTCTACAGAGATGTGTAAAGTAGAGATAAAACAATCTAAGGAAAACCTCACCATTAGAGAAATGTAAATTTATTAAACACATATTCTTATAGTTAATATAAACCTATAAACATTAATCAAAATGAATTAGAATTTATACTATCACATTAATCCTTGAAATGTTCCAACACATAGATAACAATCTATGCAACCCTCAATGGATTAAAATAAAACACAACTTAATGAATCATAGACAACGGTTATGTGCAATGTCTACATGATCAATCTGCAAATTAAAACACAACCTCTGTAAATGAAAAAGGAAACATATGTATATATAAACACAATTAGATGATCATGAGTATATATATCAATGAAACACAACTTAAGTAAGTAAGTTTCACAAGATAATTATACATATGAGTATGCACAGTTAGATGATCAGATATAAAAAATTATAAGTAACCTGGACAAGAGAATTATACATATGAGTATGAATATACAGTAAGACAAAAACACACACAGACTACTGGTGTGCCCCCTAGGTAGTCATGGTACTCCAACTTAAGAAATAATCACAACTTCAATGCATAAAATTGTATTAATATCATAATTGTGTAACAGGGACAAATTATTAATAGAGTATAGTGACTAGATTATCATGTTAATCCTCATTTTGAGAGGCCTCCAGTATTTATAGAGTTTTGATACAACTGAGAATTCAACCAATGAAAGGGCCGAGACTCTTATAAAACAAAAAACCATTAAGAGCCAGCAATGAACAACATCTCATATTGAATCCATGAGCTTGAATATATGGTCGAATGTAACTATTAGAATCAAAATTTAATAAGACCCATAGCATGAGGGTTCGAATAGGCATGAAACCCATGTTTTACATTTTCCAGGAAACACCCGCAAGTATGATAACGACCAAATATGTTGCACTCTGAGTTTTGTAATGAGGACCAAATGAAGGTCTAGGTCTATCTGTTGAACATTCGGGTTGGTAAATGAAGGTCCAGATGAAGGTATCGATCACATTTTTTACCTGTTTAACCAAAATAACAAGTATTAATCAATGACATTCATTTAATTAAAAATAAATCTCATATTAAGCTATCAAATGAATTCAACACATACCTCATTCATATCCCATATCGATTTGATGAAAATAACCTAATAATAAGCTCAAGAAAGGAAATGGAGATATGAAATGTATGATCATTATGTACAAAAAGAGACTTATAGTAAGCAAAAAGTAGGCAAAACACGGGGTCAACATCTCTCCCATGCCTGAGGTTTTGCAGGTCTCTCTTCAAAGAAAACTGGATCACCAAAACATAACTATACTCTTGAGGTGGTGACATGATCTTGAGATAGGATATGGATTAATATTTAGGGGTTTCTTCCTCATGTACTAGAGACTTCTTCTTAGGCCTCTATTGATGCTTAAACTTCATTCTTAAATTGTGATTAGTAGTAGTCATATCGTCGACCAAACGTTGTAGAGCATTCACTTTGGCTTGTAGGACAACATTTTCATGGTGTAGATGATGATCCAATGTTTTATATTCTCCAAGACATTGGGTCTGCTGAGCACTTTCTTGTTGTAACTATTCAACAATTGGAATTTGAGCAGACTTTTCAGAAGGCCTAGGCTTATCAATGGATGTGGAAAGCATGCCACACTATGTAGAAGGTTTATGAATTTGAGGAGAAGGTGTGTAGTGGCAGCTTGAGAAAGATTAAGAATGGAAGATTTAGATTTAGTTTCTTTGGCAGACTTAGAATCTCTTGTAGAGTCTTCTTTAAGATTCTTATGAGGGATCTCATGATCAGAGGATAATTGAATAGGGTCTGAGGTAATTATAGGATTTTTACTGAAATTTACAACCATACTTTGAGTACACCTACGAGATGATTGTCCTTTAAACATGTTAGCACCTCGCCTATTTGTAGGAATTGGAGGAAAATAACGGTGAAAAGAGTCATGCAACTTCTTCTATTTAGAGTCAATAGGAGTTAAAGACAATTGAGGACCAGGAATAGGCTTCTTAGGCTTCTTAAAATATGAGAGAGTAGGATTAATTGGATGGATTTGTGACTTAAGAGGGTGATATTGAGACTGATTAGCAGTCCCGAAATAAATTGAATTTTTGGATGTTTTAACTGTCAAGTGAGGGTTCAAAAACTAGTAAAGGAAATCATCACAGGTTCCGTCTTGTTTCCTAAATTATGATACAACTAGAAGTTTTATAAGGCCATGATGGAATAGGATATGGCTAGGGTTTGTCACATTTTTATGAACCTGGGAGGACATTTTCTCAAGACTCTTTAAAAAGTAAAATGAAAAATTCAAAGGTTTACCAAACTGGAAGTGAGCCAAGAGGTGAAAATGGAAATCTTTGAAGGTGGAATACTTACCCTCACAAGTGATTAATTTGGTGATGATGACTGGAGGGTTAAGAAATTTATCTCTAATCCATCCCTTTGAATAAACCTTAGCCCCAAAAACATTCTGATATTCTGGTTTAAAAACTCGATTATAACTCTATCGTGGAAGCTAGTGATGCTTGAACCATCTGTCTCTAAATTGTGGGAGTCTTGTGGCAACAAAAATAGAATCCTTAGACATTGGAAAAAAAAGTGACCCAATGCAAGAAATATTTCCATCAAACCCGAAGGTGAACTGGAGGGAAACATCATCATTGTGCCCCTGCAAACTAGCAAGGAAATTCCCCCATCATGCACGGAGAAATATTTCTCTGTAGGCTATGAACTTAGAGATAGATAATGATTCGACATATGAGGAGAGTTCATGGCGATTCGACATGGCTATAGAGAAGAAGATGAGAAATAAATAGAGTGGGAAGAAGAGATAGAGTGCTATGTTCCAAATGCAAATGATATAGGAGGGTCAACTAGTCATGGGTTCATTTGGCACATATGAAATCCATGCATAGTAATGATTACGTAGGGATTTTGAATTTGAATGATATCATACCCTAAGATCTGAATCTTAAAAAAAAATCATATCACATGAAAGGTTTGATCAATGTCCCAGTCGAAGACTTAGAAATTGTGATAATAATCGTATAAATTAAAACATAAGTCCCCTCTTTGTTGATTAAATGAAAGTGTGAAAGATAGTTATGACACCTTTAGCAAGTTTAAATTCACCACCTGAAAAATGTAACCGTGTTCTAAATTGAATTTCAATGATTATACCTGAGTTGAAGCATTAAAAATTTCATTTACATGTTACAACACTTCATACAATACCTCATCCAACACTCCATCCGACACTCTATTTGACACTCCATCAGGTTTGAAAATTACATAGCAGTCAGTAATAGGCCTGTAATTTACAAAGTCACCATATTGAAAGGCTTATATCTTCCAAAGTGGATGAGAGGATCGTTGCAATGGAAGTATCCAATCTGATTTCTTTTATTGAAATGTAACTACAGTGGAGAATGCTTGAGAAAAGAGGTGTTATTTTCTTAGCTGAGTTCCAATCTCTGTAGTGGATAAGGAAGTTTATAATTTGACATAACAAAACTATTGAGTTATTAACATCCCCCTCTCTCTTGGAAAAATCAAGCTATACAACTTCTTTGATTAGTTCTCCCTTTTATTGATCATGAGCGGAGATCCATAATCCAAAATTGTGATGTAGTACTAAGCTTGTTATCTAGACAAAAGAAAAATAGTTATGAGATTAAAAAAATAGTATATAACTGATCATCTTTCATCATCATGATATGAAACTATTAACAATTGACATCATATACAACTTGATAAATTTTGTGAAAAAAAATGGTTTCATGGTATATCTTTTCATGGAAGAAATCATATAGCATTTTCACATAGACTTCCTAAAAAAATGAATAGTTGTTGGCTTAGGAAATCTCTTCCCTCCTAAGCATAGTATCATTTCCCAAATCAATCATATAGGAAACTGGTTAATCCTTCCAAGCTCCTAATATTTATAGCTTCCAAGTGTAAAGGTAAATTTCACATGTTAGCCTAGAAAAATTGTTAAGATCATGGCCCCACCTATAAGACATAATATCTTACATATAGTTAAGAAGAATTAGAAAAGAGGGTCTTAAGATCATCTTCAGGTTAGCTCCTAATGGAAATTGAATGGATTTAATTTACTTTTACTTAACCATGCATACTCCTTTTTAATCATGCCCAGAAGTAGTGCCATACACCAAGACATGTTTTAAACTAAAGGACTTATTACTTATTATTTTTAAATCATCATCCTCTACAGGTAGAATTCCTCGTTTCCATAAATCATGTTCAGTACTCCGACAGTTTTATGTAGTCATACCATAGGCTAGTACCTACTCCCAGCAGACCTGTTCAGTATCCTGATGAGTTAGCCTCTTACACCCTTTTTATAGCAGAGACTAGTCCTTACCCTCACCTTTAAGATTTGTATATGAATGTTTCTTTTTGCAAGAATATGGGGAGGTAGCTTTGAAAACCTTTTATGGACTGGGATGGTATTTAAGTTGGAGGATGATTTTTTTCTTTTATATATATTACCTTTATAGATTGTCCTGATGTAAGGGATACTTAAGTGAGTATAAACAATCCGAAGATATGGAAAAATAGATCATTTTAATGTGTAGTGGATGGAACCATTGGAAAATAACAAAAATATATCTACATGCCCTACTCACCTTCTTCTATTGAAGTTAAATTGAAGTTTCCACAGCTAACCATCAGTTATACCTTCTTGCTACTCTTTTATAAAAATACTCTACTCACCTACTTAGAGATCTGGATGGATTGTACTAGTAGCCTCTAGGTTTGATTAGATCAATGTCACTTTCTTTTAGTATATTTTTTGGTGGTTGAGGGCTATGAGAAGTTGTTATAAAAGATTCCCTACAAGTCTAGGTTAAAAAAGAAGATA
>JASDQU010503889.1:19664-30500 GCA_032191745.1 Picea mariana
AGGTAAAGAGAGAAAGGGTGGTAGAGTGGGGGAGAGAGAGGGAGGGGAATACAAAGTAAGTAGGAGATATGGGTAGATGTAGGAGAGAGTGTTGGGTAAACTGTATGCCTAATTTACCTTGATTAAATTATCGACCGGGGAAAGTAAACTTTGAGTTGTAACATATTATATGTCAAGATAGAAAGGAAACTAACTGGTATTCTATGAATAAATCCTAGTACTGAGATGAAGTTTGGAAAGTGAATTGAACAAGAAAAAGAAAGTAACCTACCCTAGGGATTAGAACTATGCTTCAACCTTCAATTCTATTTTCAAAATATGATGTAAAATACCTTCAAGAAAACCAGAGATGTAAAACTACTTATAAACAACAAACTCTGAATGTGCAATGGAAACAAGTTGTTGTCTTTTCCAAAAAAAAATACTTTAAGTGAATTCTAGTTTAAAATGACTTTTAAACCTAAACTAATAAATCATATTTACTTCTACAATAAGGGAAATAAGCTACATACACTAATCTTATTGAAAAGGGAAAAAAATATTATCTAGTTCACACTATCTTGCTGAAGAATAAAAACAACATCATCTATTTGTATCTACAATGGTGAGCTATATAATGATAATATATAAATATAGTGGTTGTGTATACAATGGAGAATTATTTCACGATGGAATCTTAGCACTACTGATAATTCAAATGGGATGCATGCAATATTGACTTCTACAGAGATGTGTAAAGTAGAGATAAAACAATCTAAGGAAAACCTCACCATTAAAGAAATGTCAATTTATTAAACGCATATTCTTATAGTTAATATAAACCTATAAACATTAATCAAAATGAATTAGAAATTATACTATCACATTAATCCTTGAAATGTTCCAACGCATAGATAACAATCTATGCAACCCTCAAGGGATTAAAATAAAACACAACTTAATGAATCATAGACAACGGTTATGTGCAATGTCTAGATGATCAATCTGCAAAGTAAAACACAACCTCTGTAAATGAAAAAGGAAACATATGTATATATAAACACAATTAGATGATCATGAGTATATATATCAATGAAACACAACTTAAGTAAGTAACTTTCACAAGAGAATTATACATATGAGTATGCACAGTTAGATGATCAGATATAAAAAATTATAAGTAACTTGGACAAGAGAATTATACATATGAGTATGAATATACAGTAAGACAACAACACACACAGACTACTGGTGTTCCCCCTAGGTAGTCGTGGTACTCCAACTTAATAAATAATCACAACTTCAATGCATAAAATTGTATTAATATCATAATTGTGTAACAGGGACAAATTATTAATAGAGTATAGTGACTAGATTATCATGGTAATCCTCATTTTGAGAGGCCTCCAGTATTTATAGAGTTTTGATACAACTGAGAATTCAACCAATGAAAGGGTCGAGACTCTTCTAAAACAAAAAACCATTAAGAGCCAACAATGAACAACATCTCATATTGAATCCATGAGCTTGAATATATGGTCGAACGTAACTATTAGAATCAAAATTTAATAAGACCCATAGCATGAGGGTTCGAATAGGCATGAAACCCATGTTTTACATTTTCTAGGAAACACCCGCAAGTATGATAACGACCAAATATGTTGCACTCTGAGTTTTGTATTGAGGACCAAATGAAGGTCTAGGTCTATCTGTTGAACATTCGGGTTGGTCAATGAAGGTCTGGATGAAGGTATCGATCACATGTTTTACCTATTTAACCAAAATAACAAGTATTAAGCAATGACATTCATTTAATTAAAAATAAATCTCATATTAAGCTATCAAATGAATTCAACACATACCTCATTCGTATCCCATATCGATTTGATGAAAATAACCTAATAATAAGCTCAAGAAAGGAAATGGAGATATGAAATGTATGATCATTATGTACAAAAAGAGACTTATAGTAGGCAAAAAGTAGGCAAAACACGGGGTCAACATCTCTCCCATGCCTGAGGTTTTGCAGGTCCCTCTGCAAAGAAAACTGGATCGCCAAAACATAACTATACTCTTGAGGTAGTTACATGATCTTGAGATAGGATATTGATTAATATTTAGGGGTTTCTTCCTCATGTACTAGAGACTTCTTCGTAGGCCTCTTTTGATGCTTCAACTTCATTCTTAAATTTTGATTAGTAGTAGTCATATCGTCGACCAAATGTTGTAGAGAATTCACTTTGGCTTGTAGGACAACATTTTCATGGTGTAGATGATGATCCAATGTTTCATATTCTCCAAGACATTGGATCTGTTGAGCACTTTCTTGTTGTAACTATTCAACAATTGGAATTTGAGCAGACTTTTTAGAAGGCCTAGGCTTATCAATGCATGTGGAAGGCATGCCACACTATGTAGAAGGTTTATGAATTTGAGGAGAAGGTTTGTAGTGGCAGCTTGAGGAAGATTAAGAATGGAAGATTTAGATTTAGTTTCTTTGGCAGACTTAGAATCTCTTGTAGAGTCTTCTTTAAGATTCTTATGAGGGATCTCATGATCAGAGGATAATTGAATAGGGTCTGAGGTAATTATAGGATTTTTACTGAAATTTACAACCATAATTAGAGTACACCTACGAGATGATTTTCCTTTGAACATGTTAGCACCTCGCCTGTTTGTAGTAATTGGAGGAAAATAACGGTGAAAAGAGTCATGCAACTTCTTCTGTTTAGAGTCAATAGGAGTTGAAGACAATTGAGAACCAGGAATAATCTTCTTAGGCTTCTTAAAATATGAGAGAGTAGGATTAATTGGATGGATTTGTGACTTAAGAGGGTGATATTGAGATTGATTAGCAGTCCCGAAATAAATTGAATTTTTGGATGTTTTAACTGTTAAGTGAGGGTTCAAAACTAGTAAAGGAAATCATCACATGTTCTGTCTTGTTTTCTAAATTATGATACAACTAGAAGTTTTATAAGGCCATGATGGAATAGGATATGGCTAGGGTTTGTCACATTTTTATGAACCTGGGAGGAAATTTTCTCAAGACTCTTTAAAAAGTAAAACAAAAAATTCAAAGGTTTACCAAACTGGAAGTGAGCCAAGAGGCGAAAATGGAAATCTTTGAAGGTGGAATACTTACCCTCACAAGTGATTAATCTGGTGATGATGACTGGAGGGTTAAGAAATTTATCTCTAATCCATCCCTTTGAATAAACCTTATCCCCAAAAACGGTCTGATATTCTGGTTTAAAAACTCGATTATAACTCTATCGTGGAAGCTAGTGATGCTTGAACCATCTGTCTCTAAATTGTGGGAGTCTTGTGGCAACAAAAATAGAATCCTTAGACATTGGAAAAAAAAGTGACCCAATGCGAGCAATATTTCCATCAACCCCGAAGGTGAACTGGAGGGAAACATCATCGTTGTGCCCCTACAGACTAGCAAGGAAATGCCCCCATCATGCACGGAGAAATATTTCTTTGCAGGCTGTGAAGTTAGAGATAGATAATGATTCGGCATATGAGGAGGGTTCATGGAGATTCGACATGGTGATAGAGAAGAAGATGAGAAATAAACAGAGTGGGAAGAAGAGATAGAGTGCTATGTTCCAAACACAAATGATATAGGAGGGTCAACTAGTCATGGGTTCATTTGGCACATATGAAATCCATGCATAGTAATGATTACGTAGGGATTTTGAATTTGAATGATATCATACCCTAAGATCTGAATCTTAAAAAAAAATCATATCACATGAAAGGTTTGATCAATGTCCCAGTCGAAGACTTAGAAATTGTGATAATAATCGTATAAAATAAAACATAAGTCCCCTCTTCATTGATTAAATGAAAGTGTGAAAGATAGTTATGACACCTTTAGCAAGTTTAAATTCACCACTTGAAAAATGTAACCGTGTTCTAAATTGAATTTCAATGATTATACATGAGTTGAAGCATTAAAAATTTCATTTACATGTTACAACACTTCATACAATACCTCATCCAACACTCCATCCGACACTCTATTTGACACTCCATCAGGTTTGAAAATTACACATCAGTCAGTAGTAGGCCTGTAATTTACAAAGTCACCAGATTGAAAGGCTTATATCTTCCAAAGTGGATGCGAGGATGGTTGCAATGGAAGTATCCATTCTGATTTCTTTTATTGAAATGTAACTGCAGTGGAGAATGCTTGAGAAAAGATGTGTTATTTTCTTAGCTGAGTTCCAATCTCTGTAGTGGATAAGGAAGTTTATAATTTGACATAACAAAACTATTGAGTTATTAACATCCCCCTCTCTCTTGGAAAAATCAGGCTATACAACTTCTTTGATTAGTTCTCCCTTTTATTGATCATGAGCAGAGATCCAGAATCCAAAATTGTGATGTAGTACTAAGCTTGTCATCTACACAAAAAAAAAATAGTTATGAGATTAAAAAAATAGTATATAACTGATCATCTTTCATCATCATGATATGAAACTATTAACAATTGACGTCATATACAACTTGATAAATTTTGTGAAAAAAAATGGTTTCATGGTATATCTTTTCATTGAAGAAATCATATAGCATTTTCACATAGACTTCCTAAAAAAATGAATAGTTGTTGGCTTAGGAAATCCCTTCCCTCCTAAGCATAGTATCATTTCCCAAATCAATCATATAGGAAACTGGTTAATCCTTCCAAGATCCTAATATTTATAGCTTCCGAGTGTAAAGGTAAATTTCACATGTTAGCCTAGAAAAATTGTTAAGATCATGGCCCCACCTATAAGACATAATATCTTACATATAGTTAAGAAGAATTAGACAAGAGGGTCTTAAGATCATCTTCAGGTTAGATCCTAATGGAAATTGAATGGATTTAATTTACTTTTACTTAACCATGCATACTCCTTTTTAATCATGCCCAGAAGTAGTGCCATACACCAAGACATGTTTTAAACTCAAGGACTTATTACTTATTATTTTTAAATCATCATCCTCTACAGGTATAATTCCTCATTTCCATAAATCATGTTCAGTACTCCGACATTTTTACCTAGTCATACCATAGGCTAGTACCTACTCCCAGCAAACCTGTTCAGTATCCTGATGGGTTAGCCTCTTACACCCTTTTTATAGCAGAGACTAGTCCTTACCCTCACCTTTAATATTTGTATATGAATGTTTCTTTTTGCAAGAAGATGGGGAGGTAGCTTTGAAAACCTTTTACGGTCTGGGATGGTATTTAAGTTGGAGGATGATTTTTTTCTTTTATATATATTACCTTTATAGATTGTCCTGATGTAAGGGATACTTAAGTGAGTATAAACAATCTGAAGATATGGAAAAATAGATCATTTTAATGTGTAGTGGATGGAACCATTGGAAAATAAAAAAAAATATATCTACATGCCCTACTCACCTTCTTCTATTGAAGTTAAATTGAAGTTTCCACGACTAACCGTCAGTTAGACCTTCTTGCTACTCTTTTATAAAAACACTCTACTCACCTACTTAGAGATCTGGATGGATTGTACTAGTAGCCTCTAGGTTTGATTAGATCAATGTCACTTTCTTTTAGTATATTTTTTGGTGGTTGAGGGCTATGAGAAGCTGTTATAAAAGATTCCCTACAAGTCTAGGTTAAAAAAGAAGACAAAATTCTTGTCAAAAAAAAAAAGAAAAACTAAAAATGACAAACAATTTTTAATCATGATAAAAGTAGTCATTACTCAAATGATTCCCAATAAGATGACGAAATTGAAGTAGAGTAGTGTATTCTTTTGAAGTAAAATACTTCCCTTTTTCTTCGTTTTCTTGAAATTGTCCATTTAAGAATACCTGTAAAACTTTTAAAATTGTTTGTCAAAAACAACACTAAAAAGAATAAAATATTTACATATGTACATAAGAGAAAATAAATATTTCAAGAAAGGGGAGAAGGAGAAGAAACTTCCCCATCCACCAATGCCAGTTCCATGTCGGCTGACATGATTTGTAAACAATCTTCTTTAGAAACATGTTTATGGTAAAGTTTAAGTCTATTCCCATTTACTACAAAACAGACATGTTCATCATCAATTTTTTTTACTTTTACAGCTCCATTATCAAACATGGTAACCACTTCATAAGGACCTAACCATCGAGTGATAAGTTTACCTTTAAAAGTTTTAAACCTTGAATCAAACAATATAACCCAATATCTAGGTTGAAATTGCTTCTTTTTAATGAATTTATCATGTCATTTGCTTCATTGGTTTTGAACTAAGAATGTCCTTTGGATAGCATCCTGTCTAATTTCATCTAATTCATTCAGTTGTAGGAATCATTGTTTTTGTGCTTCATCTAAATCTAATCCCAAATGTGAAACAATAAGAAAGGTTCTTACATGGAATTCAATAGGTAAGATTACTTGTTTCCCGTAAAATAGTTCATATGGGGTATGTCCAGTGGTGTTTCTCCATGTGGTGCGATATGCCCACAAAGACTCTGGAAGTTTATCAGCCCAATCTCTATGGTGTAGTTGGATATTTTTAGTCAAGATAGTTTCCAATACTTTTTTTTTTTATTCTACTTGACCATTAGCTTGCGGGTGGTATGGAGAGGACTTACGATGTTTTATCCCATATTTTTTTGTTAATTCCTTTATCAACTTAGAAGTAAATTGTGTACCCTGGTCCATAAAAATCTCACGAGGGAAACCAAAGCGGGTAAAAATATATTCATAAATAAACTCAAAAATATATTTTTCAGTAGCCCTAAACAAGGATTTTGCCTCTACCCACTTAGTGACATAATCTGTGCAAACAAGAATATAATTCTTTTTACGAGACATGGGGGAAATTTGTCCTACAAAATCAGGGCCCATTTCTCAAAAGGTTCGATCATAACCTGGAAATGTAAAGGAATTTCATCAGTTGATGTGGGTTTTCTTATCGTCTGAAAACTATCACAACTTCTTACATATTTCGCAACATCTTTAAAAATTCTAGGCCAATAGTATCCTGAATGCAAAACCTTGTATGTTGTATGTTTATCAAAAAAATGACCATCGCATGGTCCATTATGGCAATTTTGTAGGATTTCTTGTATATCATCTTCCTAGACACATATACTAATGATCAAACCCTATCTAGTATGGAAAAGGTCATAATCAACCCATGAGTAGTTATCACTTTGTGTTATAATTTGACGCTTTTCATGAGGTGACAAATGGGCTGGTAATTTTCTAGTGGATAAATAGTTTTCCATATCTGCAAACCATGGGGTGTTTACGAAGTTGGAAAAGAGATGCTCATCTAGAAAACTATCATCATCAGGAAAAATATCACCTTCATGATTAATGTGAGAGAGAAATTCAACTACTAAGTTCTCTTTTCCTGGTCGGTCAATGACACTGATATTAAATTCTTGTAATAAAAGGAGCCACCTAGTTACTCGACCATTGGTAATAGGTTTAATCATAAGAATATAATGGCAGAGTGATATGTATGTTCAAAAAATTCATATCCTATAATATAATGGTGAAACTTGTTAATGGCATGGATGACTGATAAGAATTCTTTCTGAGTGACTGTATAATTTATATCAATAGAATTCAAGTTTTTACTTACAAAGTAAATGGCATAAGAATGTTGGCCTTCTTTTTTTCCTAACACTCCTCCTATTGCAGTATCGGAGGTATCAATAGATATATGAAATGGAGGGGCCCAATTAGGTCCTCTAAGAACTGGTGCCATGGATAATTTATCTTTCAAATTTTCAAAGGAAGTTTGACAATGGTTAGTCCAAACAAAGTAAACATCTTTTGTGAGCAATTGGAACATTGGTGTGACAATTTTCATAAAATTTTCAATGGATCGTCGGTAATAACTGTCATGTCCAAGAAATATTCTCACCTCCTTTGGAGTCTTTGGAGGTGGTAGTTTGAAAATTACTTCAATATTAGAAGGATCCACTTTGATCCCCTCAGATGAAACATGATTCCTTAGGACTAATCCTTCAGTCAATAACATTTTACACTTCTCACGAATTAAAGAAAAATTCATATCTTGACATATAATGAGAAATTTCCTCAGGTTATCTAGGGCTTCTTGAAAAGTATTTCCATATACTGTAAAATCATCCATATACACTTCTACACAGTCATGAATCAGATAAAAAAATATCCCTAATACTACTTATTGGAATGTGGCAAGAGCATTACACACACAAAATGGTAGGACCCTATAAGCATACGTGCCCCAAGGACAAATGAAAGTAGTATTGTCTTGATCCTCAGGTGCTATTGGAATTTGATTGTATCTTCTATATCCATCAAGGAAGGAAAAGTTTTGCTTCCCTGACAAAGTATCCAAGACTTGGTCAATGAATGGAAGAGGAAAATAATCCTTAAGAGTGGCTTTATTAAGTTCTTAGAAGTCAAAACAGATTCTCCATTTTTTGGTTACTTTATTTGGAACTACTACAAGTGGGAATACTCATTTGTGGTAATAAATTGGATAAATAAAACCAACATTCAATAGTTTATGCATTTCCTCTTTCACTATATGTTTTAGTGCCAAATTCATCCTTCTATGAGGTATCCTAACACGTGTTACTTCTTCCTGGGTGTATATATGATGGATGCATGTGTCTGGGTGTATACCCTGCATATTGGTATATTCCCAGGAAAATTATTCTGATTGGTCCTTAAGGATGTTCACTAATTATTCTTGTTGATCTGCATCTAGTCCTGAATTGATATGTAGGAAGTTTCCATGAGTAATCTCATAAGGTATGGTATAGGATCTAGAATATTCAACTTTTTCAAAGAGTTGATGGATCCAAATGTTCTTGAAATTCTTCACCAAACATATACTCAAATTGAGGGAAAGATTGAGGAAAATCAACACATGTGATTGCATGAATGAATTGATTTAACACATTCTTTCTCATTTGCTCCTGAAGTGCCCAAGAGTGATCACTAGGAAACATGGGTTCTTCCCATATTTCATTCTCATATGGACATTTGATCCACCACAGATTTTCTATAACAGGTTGGGCTAGTGGATATATCATAAGTTTCTTCATAGAAAGTCCATTAGAGATAGTCATTTCACCTTATCGTCAGCCAATGAATGCATTGGCAATAGCTAACCAAGCTATTCCCAAGATAACGGGATGGAATTTAGCATGATCCTTTGAATGAATGACGAGGAAGTCTATAGGATATTCCCATGATGCTAATGTGACTATGATATCATCCAATATCCCCTCAGGTATAACTTTCATTTTATCTGCCAATTCCAAAATAGTTGGGGTAGGTCAAAGGAAGTGTTTCAACTATAATTCTTCCAAGGGAGTGACATTCATAACATTAATGGTCACCCCTATGTATATGAGAGTATTTTCAATGAGAATATTATTAATGATTATCGTTATTATTGAATTCCCAATATTTGCATACTTTGCGACCCTAGAATACTCTAATATGTATTCAAACAATTCTCCTACCAAATGCACTGTTGGAGGGTATTTTTGTTTTCTACCTGGATTTTTGATACACAGTTCCTTAATTACCTTACTATAAATCAGGATATCTTTTATTTCTTATAGCGGGGGAATTCTGGCACATATATTTTTTAATTCATTTCTAATGTCAAATTCTGGTCTAATCGTGGGTTTTTCGATTTCCAATCTCTCCGGATAGGGAGGAACTTTTGTAGTTTGCAAGGATTCAATTTGAGGAGGATTTTGTTCTTGATCTTTGGGAATAATAGAATCCTCCCATTTAGTGTCATCCATTGACTAGTCGAGAGTTTCATCTTTGTTTTCCTCATGAATGATTACTGAAGGTTTCTATTTATTCAAAACTTTCCCTGACCTTAGTTGAATATCATGTAATAGAATAAGAGAAATAAGATAGGTTGGAAAATTTTGTATCTCAACATTATGAAGAGGCTAATTTGGTTTATTGTTTGGGTTAAGCATCAATTGTGCTGGTAACAATGTTGGTCTTGGGGAATTTGCATTTTGAAATTGTTGTGGTTGTTGTGGAATAAGAGGTAAGGGTGGAGAGACAAAACCTGGAAAATGTTGTTGAATATTTGGTGGAAACTATGGATAAGGATGAGTGGGCATGGGAACAGGTGGAATCTGAGTGTTTCCTTGGGTATGTCCTCCCCTCCATCCTTGTAGCCAAGGATGGTGTGAAGCATACCATGGAGAACAATTTTTCCAATTTGGTAAGTTCCATTGTTGTCGTTGTTGATAATAAGTTGGAGATTTAGGTGGTTGATCCTAGTACATAGACTGACTCCTAGGATGGCATGGCCTTCTAGGTGCATAAGAAGTTTTCCCACAATCCCCACTTTTATAAATGGCTAGTAAACCAGGAAATGATGGGAATTTTTAAGTTGGATGATATTCAGTATAGAAGCCACAGACTGAAATGTTGTCTAATGGAAATTCCCTTGAGAAATGCTTCCTCCTACACCTTGGGAAAAATATGCTCATCACAACATTCTCTTCCTCTTGTTTTTTCTTAATATTTAAAGTGTCCAATTTGGAACCTATTGTACTTAAAATATCAGTTTTAAAGTTTTCTAATAGGTTTTCTATTTCCATCCTTGTAACCCCACCATAACTAACTCCTTTTGAGTTTCTACTATAGGGACATCGAACAACCTTTCTAGTTTTTTCCTTGCTTCTCGAGTAGTTTCTACACATCTCACAAATCTCAGTAAATGGTTTATGGGAGACATCTCCTGTTGCCATGAGATTAAGTGTTTCTAGATATTCTTTTGAGATCCATTTAAGAAAAAGGGTTCTTATTGCATCATCTGAAAGGTCATTATAGTTCGATATTTGTGAAATATA
>JASDQU010503889.1:32400-43718 GCA_032191745.1 Picea mariana
GATCCAAGAGGATCTAAAACACTCAAAGAGATCCAAAAGGATCTAGAAATGCTTAAAATTGTGTTGTCTCTAATTTTTTAAAAAATGACTTCATTGCATATATCTTGACGATATCATTCCAATGACACAAAAATCACCTCAAATGGAGTTCGTATGAGAAAGTTATGGGCCTTCAAAGTTTTGGTCAAACATGTCAAAAGTCAAAAGGGGGTGCCACATGGCACCACTAGAAGGGTGACATGTGGCACATTTGTACATGCCCATATAGGTTTGTATAGATGACTAGGTAAGGTGATAGGGAAACCATACATTCCAAGTGGACCAATTAGATCTCAACACATGGCATGTTTGTACAGGTACAAGTGGACCAATGAGAGATTGCCATGTGGCAGTCTCCTTTTGGCCCTTTATGGGTATGGTTCATCAAAATTTTATGAGGTCAACCGGATTCGAATCCCCGACCTCTCATATAAAAATCCAACACTTTACCATTATGCCACCACTGTGTCACTTAACCACTAATGGAACAAAATATAATTGAAGTTTGTTGAAGGTTTAGCCAGCGGGAAAAGGGTCAAGGGATAAGCCCCCGACCATGGTTTATTAGAATCACATGTAACCATACCATATATTCTCACATGGATTTTAATACTATGGCTATATTAACATATATTTCCAAACAAAATACTGTAATATATGGCATGGTCGACAGGGTTTGACCACGCAACCCGCCATATATCATTCCAATGCCCTAACCACTGTACCCAAGGTGGATATTGCTATGGGATCCAAACAATATTACATTTAAGTTGATATTGAGTTAGAAACAAGGTCAAACAATGTTTTTTCCCAATCTAGCCTATTTATGGGCACAAAAACCAATGCACCAAGACACGGAGTACGAGAATGCATATATTTCTGTGTAGGGTATGAACAATGCATTGGGATGCATGCCAAGGAGAGAAAGCATAATGGTTTTGTCTTGATTTGCATTCCATAGAGAACCATGTCCAAACATAGCCTTGTTTATACTATTTTTTTCTCGTTTTATCTAGAGGAGCATGATGGTGTTGTCTTTTTTTGTATTCCATAGAGCACCATGTCCAAACATAGCCTTGTTTATACTCATTTTTCTCATTTTCTTGAGAGGAGCATGATGATGATGTTATTTTTTTGATAACATGTTTATAAAATCATTAGTCTATATTTTCATGTATGAGAGCCACAGTGCATCATTTGACATGTAAAAGGGGCTATTTTTAGCCAGTTCAAAATATGGTGAAGTTATACTCATTTTTCTCATAATTTTGAGAGGAATTCAATGGTAACCTCTATTTATGGGTTTTAGCAGCAAAATTGAAGAGTGGTTTCAATATTGGCTTAGTAAGCCTATATTCATTGTAATTTTTAACATATGAGATTAATGAAGAGCAGTCTCACTGTTAAAGGGTACTCAGAGATGTAGCCTAGGAGAGGAGAACTCTGTCATCAAATCTTATACTAAGTTATTTTATTTCCTAATGTCTTATCTCACTATTCTGCAAATAATCATCATTTTAATAATTTTTGGCTAAGTAAAAGATTCATAAGTGTTCTACAAAGTTGTCATTATGATCAAGAAATATTTTGAATCAAGTTAGATGTTATCACTTGTGTTTTAAATAATAAATTAGCATCTAAGGATTTTTGGATCGGGTTGGTATCAAAGCTAGTTTTGACAAGTGTTTGCAAGTGAACGTGATAAGGTCCAAGACTCAAATTGGTGAAGGTTTTTAATAATCCATAGGAAAAATATCTTTGTTGTAGAGAGAGAGAGAGAGAATTGATAATTTAATTTAATTTAATTTAATGCTACAAAAGGAAATGAATTGATAGATTTAGAAGGAGAATTCATAATTAAGGATGCAACTACAATATCTCAAGGAGGATAAGCAGATGATTCAATATCGATTAATATGTCATGAAGAATTCCATAGAGGTATTTTTCATGAATTGGAAAGAAAGTTGCAGGCTAAGGACTAGATATCAGAACCATTCCATGAAGTTGGGAAAGTACAGAATGAAAATTATCCTATGCAAGAGGGAGAATGAAATGTCTCAGTGAGAAAATGTTGCAGCCACATATCCTGAATGGTTATGTTAACTACCCCTCTGTACTCTACCTTGACTAAATATATACCAATAGCAACCTACTTCTTTCTCAAACAACAGATAGGCCCAAAACCAAGACTGAGTGAGTAACCAGATGTGGACTTGTGATCAATGCTATCGCCATCCCAATAAGAATCAATGAACCCGATGAATTCCAATGTAGATTCTAATGCATAGGGAATCCCAAAGCTTATGGTGACATGTACGTATCGAAGGATACACTTTGCGTCCTTCCAATGTAGCTTGTGCATATCCTGCATGAACTTGGATATTGTTCCAACTGCATAGGAGAGGTCTGGTATGGTGTGTGTGAGATACCCCACTAGCTGTCTGTATAGTGTGTTGTCAACCAGTGGAGTGTCCCCACCATCCTCAAGTCTGAATGATCTAGATTTTATGAGAAGAATGAGATCATCATATATTACTAACAAGTGCTTAACAGAAAATAATAGATATACAGTAAAACTGGTTTTCTATTCAATAAGGAAATAAGATGAAACTGTAAAATGTAGCAGAAACAAGCTTGTTGGAATGGTGGCGGCTTATCTCTGAGAAGAGATGTGACGGATGCACTCATTCGCAAGAAGAAGATTACAATGAGGCTCTGAAGGAAGTTTTACAATAAAAAAGAATTCCAAAAACCCTAGACATCCAAAAAAACCTAACCCTAGGAGATGAAGCACCAAAAGTCATGTGGGCCCCACTTGGGTAAGTTAGTACATTAACTTCCTAGGGTCATAACTTTTGCATACGATCTCCATTTTAGGTGTATGATAGCCCGTTGGAAAGGTATCATTAAGGATATTAATTTTGGGGTCTCAATCATGCCTTTACCTATCATTAACAAGCTTGATCCCTAAAAACCTTTATTTAGGCCCTCAAAATGGCCCCAGAAGTTAAAACTACTAAAAATAGTAAATTGCCAAAATTGTCAGAAAATTGTTTTGAGCCAGTTGGAAGAGGTGGGTGGCCACCGATATCCACCTAGATCAATCCTCCCTCCTTAGGAAGAAATGGTATCCATTACAATGAGTTCCCCCATCATATGAAGAAATTTCTACTGAATTTGACCCCGGTTGAGCCACTTTTCTTGGTGTAGGAGTTGCCCTGCTTTGACGACTCGATAAAGATGGATCCTTTGCAGTCGAGTGCCCTTGATATATCTATTCACAACATGACAATTGGAATCCTGTGTATGTAGTCAAGGTTGAGCTCTATTGGTTTTAGATACTTTGCTATGTTTGAGGTGTCCAATAATGGTGGGAAATAAGGGTGAAGGAGATCCACGTTGAACACTGGGTGCAGGCCAGGGAAAGCAGGAATGTTGAGATCAAAAAAATTATCCCCCACAGACTTGGTGATGGTGTATGGCCCATAACATAGTGGGAAAAGCTTCTGATGGGGTCTTGTAATGCATTCTTTCTGCAATTTCAACCAAACTTTGTCACCCACCTGAAAATTATGTGGCACTCGATGTTGATCATGGCACTGCTTGTACTTGTCATTGGACTTCTATAGGATATCCTGAGCCTGTTGGAAGATGTGTTGGATCCACTCAATGAATCAGGTGGCATTTTCAGCTTCATTTGGATCAGGATATGAGTCGGTCGAGGTGACTGCAAGGGGAAGTGCAACATCTCTGGGACCCAATAGTTGGAATCCCAACCCCACCTGAAAGGGGCCATGGCCAGTTGAGCTATGCAGGGATTGGTTGTAGCTATGTTGTACATAGGGAAGTATCTCATCTCATGTGCAAGGTTGCTTTGAATTATACATGTGAAGGATATGCACAATCATTCGATTCGTGACCTTGTTTTGACCATCTGTCTGGGGGTGGAAGGTCGTGGATTTGGTGAGCTTGGTGTCCAGTAGTGACTAGAGCCTCGACCAAAATGTGTTGATAAATCGACTGTCCTGATTTGAGATAATGTATTGTGGGATTTCAAAATGTACCCAGACTCATTCAAATAATATCTTGGTAGTGGCCTCTACTGTGATGTTCTTCTTGTAGGCAACCAGAATCGCCATCTTAGAAAAGTGATCAACAGCCAAAAAAACACAATTACTTCCATGATTTGTGGATGGGAGGCCCAACATGTAGTCCATTGAGATGGATTCCCATGGCCTGTCAGGAGTAGGAAGAGGGGTGTGTAGGCCTTGTTTCTTAGTGGTCAATTTGGAAATAGCGTGGGTAGTGTAGGATCTGATATACTTGCTGACCTCCTGTCGAAGTTTCAGCTAGTAGAAATGTTTTTGTACCATTACCATTGTCTTTTCAATGCCAAAGTGTCCTGCCATCTGACTGTAGTGGGATTCCCAGAAAATCTTTTCTCGCTCGCTTGATGGAACACATATATGGCCTAGACAACACAAAAACCCATCCTGAAGATGGAAATTATCGACAACTACATTTTCACCCAACATTTGGTAGGTGGTGGCAAAGTTCAGGTCTGTATCATAGATTTTGGGCCATCCGAAGGTCTCATGGCTGCAAGAGTCTAGAACCGTGGTGAGTGTCATGACTGGCGGTCTTCTAAGGAAATCAACAATGTGATTGGTGCTTCCTGTTTTATACTTGATGTTAAGGTGGAATTGCAGTAGGTATGTGGACCACTTTTTATGGCGATCATTCTGCAATTTTCCTTGTGTCTGCATGAACTATAGTGGCTTATGATCAGTGTGGATGATTGTCTCCTTCCCAAGAATGTAATGTCTAAACTGGTGGCAGGCCTGCACAATGGAGTACATTTCTTTTCCATAAGTAGGGTACTTACAGACAAAATCTGATAGTGTCTCACTATGATAGGCCACAGGGTAGTCATGATGAGTGAGAATGACACCCATCACATAGTCTAAAGCATCTATCTCGATATGAAAGGGATGTTGCAGGTATGGTAGTGAAAGTATTGGGGTTGAGCATAAGCATTTCTTCAAATCATCGAATGCTTGTTATTGGGACTGGCCCCATGTAAATTTCACCTTACCACCACCCCTGGTTATTTGGCTAAGGTCCCATGCAATATGGGAGAATCCCAACATGAACCTGTGGTAGAAATTGGCAAAGCCCAAGAAGCTCTGAAGCTTAGTGAGTGTGGTTGGGGCTATCTAGTCACAGATGACTTGTATCTTGGCTGGATCCACATGTATGCCATGTTGATAAATTATGTATCCTAGGTAATGGACCATGTCCATGCTGAAGGATCATTTTTCCAAGCTGGAATATAGCTTGTGTTGCCACAGGGTGTGCAGAACCTACTGAATATGCTGCAACTGTTTGGCCCAAGTCTTGTTGTAAATGAGAATGTCATCTAGATACACCACTACAAAAGTATTGGTGAATGGTCGTAGGATATAGCCCATCATCCTCATTAAAGTGGATGGAGCATTTTTCAAACCAAAGGGCATGATCAACCATTCAAAAAGGCCTTCTTTTGACTTGAAGGCGGTTTTCCATACATCTGTCTATTCTATTGGGACCTGGTGGTAGCTAGACTTCATATCGATATTACTGAAGTATTTGGCCCTCGTGAGTTGATAAGGGAGGTCGTTGATTCAGGGAATCAAGTACCGGTTTCTGACTGTGACTTTAGTCAGAGCCCAGTAATCAATGCAGAGTCACCAAGCTCCATCTTTCTTCTTTACTAGAACGATTGGGCTCCCGCAAGGTGATGAGATGGGACGGATGTGCCCCTTGTGGAGAATTTCTTGGATCTATTGCTTGATCGCCTCATTCTC
Organism: Picea mariana; assembly: GCA_032191745.1. Taxonomy (NCBI): domain Eukaryota; kingdom Viridiplantae; phylum Streptophyta; class Pinopsida; order Pinales; family Pinaceae; genus Picea; species Picea mariana. Next base: position 38,287 of record JASDQU010503889.1, read on the forward strand.
TAATAGAGAGTGACAATATACTAGCCCATTGGGCAGCGATGCACCAGGGGTCATATCGATGGGGTGCCTGACCTGGGAGTGCAGTGGTACCTTGGTAGGTGAGGAGAAGATATATGAGTATTCTTCCATAACCTTATCTGCTTAATTTTGTTGTGTGGAGAGGTCGGTTGCGGAGACCCTAGATGTGGTTGTGATCTTTCGCTTATTATGAGAGTGAATCATGAAGAAGATAAACGTCCCCATCTGAGAGATGACCTTCCTGCATTGCTTAGCAGAGATCAAGGAAATAACACTAGGTGGGACTACCTCAAATATCCTGTACAATTTCCTGTTCAAATTAATAATAACACTATGAGGCCTAGACTCATATACAACATAATGTTTCCATAAATAAGCTTGGCCCAAAATAACATCACAAACTTTGAGAGGAGAAACATCACACAATACCTCGTCTTTGAAGGGCTTGATGCCATACGACAGTTGACACTGTTGGTTGACGCAGAGAACACTTCCTTGGTGGAGCCATCCAATGGTGTAGGGTTGTGGGTACAGTGTTGTCAGCAGGGCCAACCGCTTGATGACCTCTTCTGAGATGAGGTTCTTCTCGCTACTGCTATCCATGATGAAGTGCAACAGGGTGCCATTTACCCACATCTCTGAATGGAAGAGGCGTTCTCCTTCTTCTGGCTCATCTGGTTCACCAGGATGGATCTTGGTGGTAGCAATGGTGGCACTAGGTTCTGCATCAATGATCCATCTTCCCCTTTCTAGTCCTGGCTTTGAGTCTGAACCTGCATCCGAGTTAGAGGCTTTCACATCGGCCACCAACGATTTCTTTGAGTGACAGTCAACGGTGTTATGCCAAGGGCTCTTATGGAAGTCACACCCCTTCCCGATATCTTTCTTTGTCTTTCCAGTGTACTTCCTTAATTGCGGCTTGGAATGGTTTCCCTGATACCGTCCATCTTTTCTCTGTCCTTTTTTCTATGGGTTGGTGCCACCCTTTCCTGGCTTTTGTTGTGAGGGGTTCCCAGGCCCAAATTGCCGCGTCATTTGTTTGAGCTTATGATCGATTTTGACATCATATTGGTAGGTTGCGCCCAAGGATGAAATGTCCAAAAATTCCATTTCGGTCTAGATGTATCTATGCAGAGCACCACAATAATTGAGCACCATATGTCGCTCTGAATATTTGATACCCAGCTTGGTGCGCAAGGTATGAAAGATATTCATGAAATCTGGCACTGCTTGGTCTCTTTGTTTCCGCAGTGTGGTCCACCTGGTATACAAGTCGTCATAACTTATGAAAGGGTAGTATTGTTCCTTAATAACATCCCTGAAGGAATCCTAGGTGGCCATGACTGTAAATAATGAGGGTTCCTCTATTTCTTTTTTCTCACTGAAATTTTCCCACTAATCTTTGACATGGGGAAAAACTTTGAGGAGCGCAAAAGTAATCTTTTCTCAATTCGAAAAGTTATGGACAGAAAAATAAACTTCTAGTAGATTAAACCAATTGTCTACAACATATGTGTCTATATGAACTTCAAATATAGGAATATCAAAGTTTATTTATACCTTGAAGGGGGTAGCACCTCTGCTCGAAGAAGATGCGTCGCCTATTGGGAGTCGTCGAAGGATTTGCGCGAAACTATCCATCATCTCGTTCTTTTGTTGCGTTAGGGAATCCTCAATAAACAGTTTGAAAGGATATCTTGTCCCATCATCTTTATTTTCCCCTACCATGAGAGGTCACTTGGGTGTACGAGAGCTTTTGTCTTCAAGAGAAACAAGCTCAAGACCCAATTCTTTGTACTCCGACCTCATTGGGGACATGCATTAAGACGACAAGGAGAAGACCGCTCTCATACCACTGATCTAGATTTTATGAGTAGAATGAAATGACCACATATTATTAATAGGTTCTTAACACACAATAATAGAGATACAGTAAAACTGGTTTTCTATTCAATAAGGAAATAAACTGAAACTGTAAAATGCAGCAGAAAAATGCTTGCTGGAATGATGGTGGCTTATCTTTGAGAAGAGATGTGACGGCTACGCTCATTCACAAGAAGAAGATTACATTGAGGCTCTAAAGGCCTTTTTACAATAAAAATGAATTTCAAAATCCCTAGTGATCCAAAAAACCTAACCCTAGGAGATAAAGCGCCAAAAGTCATGTGGGCCCCATTTGGGTAAGTTAGTACATCAACTTCCCAGGGTCGTAACTTTTGCATATGATCTCAGTTTTAGGCATATGATGGCCCGTTGGAAATTTATCGTTGAGGAGATTAATTTTTGGGGCTCAATCATTCCTTTTTCTATGATTGAGAAGCTTGATCCTGAAAAACCTTCATTTAGGCCCTCAAAATGGCCCTGGAAGTTAAAACTACTAAAAATAGTAAATTGCCAAAATTGTTAGAAAACTGTTTTGAGCCAGTTGGAAGAGGTGGGTGGCCACCGATATAAACCTAGATCAATCCCCCCTCCTTAGGAAGAAATGGTATCCATTGCGTTGAGTTCCCCCATAAGATGAGGAAATTTATGTTGAATTTAGCCCCTAGTGAGCCACTTGCCTTGGTGCAGGAGTGTTGGGCCCCAACAAATCCCCCTAAATTTTTACAAAATTTAAAGGGCCTCCATTAGAATCTCGATAATTATAATGAGTTACAGAATCAAAAATTTCAAATAGTTCCATACCTTGGCTTTCTTTGAGAGAAACTTAAGACATTCACTATAGCATGATATATTCATTACAAGAGTATATGTCAAAAGTTAGAAACGCGCATAAAAATCTCAATTTAAACAAAAACGTTAATTTTTATCAAATGTTTACTTTCGTTTAAATTATGATTATGTGTTCTTTCTTTTTCTCATTAGTAAGTTTGACGATTTTGAATAATGGGTTCAATACTTCATCAAATAATATCTTGGTTGGTTTTTAATTTTCATGAAATCATTTGGTGATATTAATTAATTAAATTCTTTTTTCATTTTGCATCTCATTTCAAAATAATAATAATCAAAGAATTAACTATCATTTGTTTGATTTTGTAAAAAAACCAAAATTAATATTTTTTCTCCATTAACTTGAAGCTTCTAGATCATATTTGAAAGTAAATTATAAACAATATTTGTTTATAAGTTATAGTTAGTTTAAATTCATTTTTTATTTTTCTAGATTTTGTTTTATTCACAATTTTTAGGTTATTAATTTAAGTTTATTTTTGTTTCACAGGTTTCTATTATCAAATATTTGATACGGATCTGATCATGGATTGATTTTATTATCCAAATACGTTCAAGATGATTGATTCAAAAATAATTTTGGATTGCTACAAATAATTTTATGAGCAACAACAGATAAAATTTGGAAAGGTGTCAAGATCAGATAGGCGATTTTGCAGAACTGAGTACAGCCAAACCATGAGGAATTTGAAGAAACAGTTGAAAACCCAGAACCCAAATGGACCCATTTACCTTCCCCATAGATATTTTCCCAAACAAATGCACGATTTGAGAGATATTGATGTCTTTTTACGAGGCAAAATCCAAGTGGCGAAAATTAATAGTGACGTCGATTGTTCATTCATTGTATAAATATATGAGAAAGTTCAGAGCCAAGGAGATCAAGGAATTATAGAGGAGGATTTTAATCCTTTCTCTTTTGTATATTATTGCTTTTGTAAACTTTTTATTTCTTTTCAAACGGAGTAATGGATGGCTGAAATCTTTGGGAGAATGGACGAGTATTTTCAAAGAAGAATATGGAATTTCAAATTGTTTAATGGTTTTTGTCCTGTAAGTAAAATGGTTTTATTTTCATTATAATAGATTCATATTCTTTGAATAATTGATTATGCATTGATTTAAATAGATTTAGTCTTTTTTATCAATACATGGTTAATTATTATCATTTATGTATTAATTTTTCCAATCTTTAAAATCTATTATCCAAAAAATTTATTCCAGGACTACAGAATGGACAAGTGATTCCAAAAACTTAATAGAACAACATAAATGAATTTTGTCTTTAGCCTTTTGTTTATAATGTTGTTATTTATGTTTTTTTAATCTTGTTACATGTGCAGGTATGATATCTTTAGATTAAATGATCTGTGATGTGTAGGAGGTTGATATTATAAATATCATCTATCATTTGCTTCATCAAAATACAAATGCTGTGATTATATCTTCGATTTAAATAATGGAATTTATCTTTGAGTTTTGAATTGAATGATAAAATGCATATATTGCTTCCAGATTTATCTTGTTGTAATCATGTATAATTATGAGATCACAGGTTTATGTTTGTGTTTCCTTGCCAATACATGTTCTGAATTTATTTAGAACATTCATAAGGTTCATTGAAGATTTCTCTCTTGGACATGGAAATTGGATATTCACCACTCATGTAGATGCTTGGATACACCTCACTAATTCACTGACAGGATAACTTCTTTGTATTTTTTTGTCATTTACATATCATTGAAACTAGAATGTATGGTTCATCTTTGACTATCCACATGTTCATGTTTCACTAACTTTGTTTTGCAAGATTCTTTAAATTTATAAAAGAAAAACAATAAATATTTTTATGTGCTTTTTTTATCTACTTCCTAGAAGCAATAATTTTTCACATCGAATTTTGTAAGTTTTGATTAAAACTTGCATCTTGTAAATCATGTAAATAAACGAGACTTGTATATCTTCTGCTTAAATACAACTACTATAGTTACATTTGAACATATGTACATATATATAGTGTGTTTAGTAATTAGTTAGTTATTTCTCTCTTTTATTCATTTCTTTTAGGATTCTTAGATTGGATAATGGAGCCATTAAACCCATCAGAACGAGTTACATCAAACGGCTTGGGTTATTTAGACAACCCCGGATCGGACTCGCTCTTCCAGTTGACGGATGGTCAATTTCACTCGTCAACAAATGGCACTAGTAGGAGGGATCAGTAAATTTAATGATTAAAAGTTTCACCCCTCATCTATTCATAATTCCAGATTTATAAATCCTTCTTATGTATCATCTTATAATGCACTACAAGGCAGGCTAGCTATTTGGAGTCAATTCCTTCAAATTCTTAATGGCTTCTTCCCAAATCACTGTGTTGGAACATGCTTTTAATGTCTCACTACCAGTTATTTCCAACAAGATAGCTGATCTATTTTCAGAACTCACCTTTGATGGTGAAGGGAACACATCTGCAGTAGACCATATTTCTAACTTTTTTTATAATTGTTTAAGACATAAGATCACCGATTCTAATGTTACATGCAGATTGTTCGCTCTCACTTTCCGAGGTCGGGTTAAGGTTTGGTTTGAATCTTTTCGGGATAATTCTATTCATTCTTTGTCTGAGTTTGTATTTGAGTTTTTATCAGATTTTAGCAACTATGATTATGATGAATTAA
>JASDQU010503889.1:64569-79000 GCA_032191745.1 Picea mariana
GCAAATTTTTCGATGGGGTCCTTTAAGGCGTTCTTTCTGCAAGTGCAACCAAACTTTGTCACCCACCTGAAACTTATGTGGCACCCAATGTTGATCATGGCATTGCTTGTACTTGTCATTAGACTTCTGTAGGATATCCTAAACCTATTGGAGGATGTGTTGGATCAGCTCAATGATTTGGGTGGATTTATCACCTTCAATTGGAGAATGAGATGAGTCAGTCAAGGTGATTGCAAGGGGAAGTGCAACATCTATGGGACCCAATGGTTGGAATCCCAACCCCACCTGAAAGGGGCTATGGCTGGTTGAGCTATGTAGGGCCCGATTGTATCTATGTTAAAAATAGGGAAGTCTCTTATACCATGTGCAAGGGGGCTTTGAATTATACATGCGAAGGATATGCACAATCATTCGATTGACGACCTCAGTTTGGCCATCTGTCTGGGGGTGGAAGGCCATGGATTTGGTGAGCTTGGCATCCAGCAGTGACCAGAGCCTCAACCAGAATGTGTTGATAAATTGATTGTCTCGATATGAGACAATGTATTGTGGGATTTCAAAATGTACCTAGACTCGTTCAAAGAATATCTTGGTAGTGGCCTCTGCTGTGATGTTCTTCTTGCAGGCAACCAGAATCGTCATCTTAGAAAAGTCATCAACAACAAAAAAAACACAATTATTTCCATGATTTGTGGATGGGAGGCCCGACATGTAGTCCATTGAGATGGATTCCCATGGCATGTCAGGAGTAGGAAGAGGGGTGTATAGGCCTTGTTTCTTAGTGGTCGGTTTGACAATAGTGCAGGCAGTGCAGGACCTGATATACTTGCTAACCTCTTGTCAAAGTTTCGACTAGTAGAAATGTTTCTATAGCATCACCAATGTATTTTTGACGTCGAAGTGTCCTTCCTCTTGAATTTAGTGGGCTTCCCAGATCAACTTCACTCGCTCATTTGATGGAACATAGATATGGCCCATACGACACAACAACCCATCCTGAAGATGGAAATTATAGACAATTACGTTTGCACCCAACATTTGGTAGGTGGTGGTGAAGTCTGAGTCTATCTCATAGAGTTGGGGCCATCTAGAGGTCTCATGGTAATAGAATTCTATCACCGTGGTGAGTGTCGCGAGTGGCAGTCTGCTGAGACAATCAGTGACGCGATTAGTGCTTCTTGTTTTATACTTGATGTTGAGGTGGAATTGCTGCAAGTATGTGGGCCAGTTTTGATGGTGATCATTCTGGAATTTTTCTTGTGTCTGCATGAACTATAGTGGCTTATGATCAATGTGGATGATTGTCTCCTTCCCAAGAATGTAATGTCTCCACTGGCGGCAGGCTTGCATAATGAAGTACATTTCTTCATCGTAATTAGGGTACTTATGGAAAAAATTTGATAGTGTCTCACTATGATAGGCCACAGAGTGGTCATGCTGAGTGAGACTGGTGCCCACTACATAGTCTGAAGCATATGTCTCAATCGCAAAGGGTTTTTACAGGTCTGGTAGTGAAAGTATTGGGGCCGAGCACAAGCGTTGCTTCAAATATTTGAACGCTTATTGTTGGCTTCGGCCCCATGAAAATTTCACCTTACCACCACCCTTGGTTATTTGGCTAAGTGCCCATGCAATATGGGAGAATCCCAACATGAACCTGTGGTATAAATTGGCAAGGCCCAAGAAACCTTGAAGATCAATGAGTTTGGTTGGGGCTAGCCAGTCAGGAATGACTTGGATCTTGGCTAGATCCACATGTACGCCATGCTGATCAATTATGTAGCTCAGGTAATGGACCCTATCCATGCCGAAGGAGATTTTTTCCAAGTTGGCATATAGATTATGTTGCCGTAGGGTATGCAGAACCTACTGAATATGCTATAAGTGTTTGGCCCAAGTCTTTCTGTAAATGAGAATTTCATCTAGATACACCACTAAAAAAGTATTGGTGAATGGTCATAGGATATCGTCCATCATCCTCATGAAAGTGGCTGGAGAATTTGTCAAACCAAAGGGAATGACAAGCCATTCAAAAAGGCCTTCCTTTGACTTGAAGGCAGTTTTCCATACATCTGTCTATTCTATTGGGACCTGCAGGTAGCCAGACTTCAGATTGATCTTACTGAAGTATTTTTTCCCCATGAGTTGCTCAAGGAGGTCATCAATTTAGGGAATCATGTACCAATTTCTGACTGTGATTTTATTCAGAGCCCAATAATCAATACAGAGTCACCAAGTTCCATATTTCTTCTATACCAGCACAATTAGGCTCCCACAAGGTGATGAGATGGGACAGATGTGCCCCTGGTGGAGTATTTCTTGGATTTGTCACTTGATATCCTCATTCTCTAATAGAGAGAGGTGATAGACTGACCCATTCGGAAGTGGTGCACTAGTGGTCAGATCGATGGGGTGCTTGACTTGGCAGTGCAGAGGTACCCCGATAGGTGAGGAGAATATATATGAGTATTCTTCCACAACCTTATCTACTTGCTTCTGATGTGTGGAGAGGTTAGCCGCAGAGACCCTAGATGTGGTTGTAATCTTTCACTTATTCTGAGAGTGAATCATGAAGAAGACAAACTTCCCCGTCTGAGATATGACCTTCCTGCATTGCTTAGCAGAGATCAAGGAAATAACACTAGGTGGGACTACCTTGGGTATCCTATACAATTTCTTGTTCAAAGTATTAATAACACTACGAGGCCTAGAATCATATACAACATGAAATTTCCATAAATATGGTTGTCCCAAAATAACATCACACACTTCAAGAGGAGAAACATCACACAATACCTTGTCTTTGAAGGGCTTGATGTCGTACGACAATTGGCATTGTTGGCTGACGCAGAGATTTCTTCCTTGGCGGAGCCATCCAATGGTGTAGGGTTGTGGGTGCGGTGTTGTCGGTAGGGCCAAATGCTTGATGACCTCTACTGAGATGAGGTTCTTCTGGCTACCGCTATCCATGATGAATTGCAATAGGCTACCTTTTACCCACATCTGTGAATGGAAGAGGCATTCTCCTTCTTATATCTCATCTGGTTCACTAGGCTGGAGCTTGGTGGTAGAAACGGTGGCACTGGGTTCCATGTAAATGATCTTTCTTACCCTTTTTGGTTCTATTTCCGAGTCTAAACCTGCATCTGAGTTAGAGGCTTTCACTTTGGCCACCAATGATTTCTTTGAGCAGAAGTCAACGGTGTTATGCCAAGGGCTCTTATGGAAGTCACATCACTTCTCGATATCTTTCTTTGTATTTAAAGTGTCCTTCTTTGCTTGGGGCTTGGACTGGTTGTCCTGATACTGTCCATAATCACTCTGTCCTTTGTTCTATGGGTTGGGGCCACCCTTTCTAGCTTTTGTTTTGAGGGGTTCCCAGGACCAAATTTCCACATCTTTTGTTTGAGCTTCTGCTCGATTTTGACATCATATCGGTAGGCCCTGCCCAAGGATGAGATGTCCAAAAATTCCATTTCGGTCTGGATGTATCTATGTAGAGCACCGTGATACTTGAGCATCGGATGTCGCTCTGAATATTTGATACCCAACTTGGTGCGCAAGGTATGAAAGATATTCATGAAATCTGCAACTGCTTGTTCTCTTTCTTGCCGCAGTGTGGTCCATTTGGTATACAAGTCATTATAACTTCCAACAAGGTAGTATTGTTCCTTAATAGCATCCCTGAAGGAATCCCAGGTGGTCGTGACTGTAAATAATGAGGGTTCCTCTATTTCCTTTTTCTCATAGAATTTTTCCCACCAATATTTCACATGGGGAACGACTTTGAGGAGCGCAAAAGTAATATTTTCTCTATTCAAAAAGTTATGGACAGAAAAATACCCTTCTAGTAGATTCAACCACTTGTCTTCAACATTTGTGTCTATATGACCTTCAAATATAGGAATATATAATTTTATTTTTACCTCTAAGGGGGTGGCGCGTCCGCTCGAGGAAAATGTGTTACCTGTTGGGAGTCGTCGAAGGATTTGCGTGAAACTATCCATCATCTCGTTCCTTTGTTTCATGAGGGATTCCTCAATAAATAGTTTGAAAGAATCTCCTATCCAATCATATTTATTTTCTCCTACCATGAGAGGTCGCTTGGGTGTGTGAGAGCTTTTGTCCTTAAGAGAAACAAGCTCAATACCCAACTCTTTGTACTTCGACCTCGTTGGGGACATGCATTAAGACGACAAGGAGTAGACCACTCTGATAACACTGATCTGGATTTTATGAGAAGAAATAAATGACCAAATATTATTAATAGGTTCTTAACACAAAATAATAGAGATACAGTAAAACTAGTTTTCTATTCAATAAGGAAATAAGCGGAAACTATAAAATGCAGCAGAAACAAGCATGTTGGAATGGTGGTGACTTATCCCTGAGAAGAGATGTGATGGCTGCACACATTCACAAGAAGAAGATTAAAATGAGGCTCTGAAGGCATTTTTACAATAAAGAGGAATGCCCAAAACCCTAGAAATCCAAAAAAACTAATCCTAGGAGATGAAGCACCAAAATTCATGTGGGCCTCATTTGGGTAAGTTAGTACATCAACTTCCTAAGGTCATAACTTTTGCATACGATCTCCATTTTAGGTGTATGATAGCCCGTTGAAAAGGTATCATCAAGGAGATTAATTTTGGGGGCTCAATATTTCCTTTAGCTATCATTGAGAAGCTCAATCCTTAAAAACTTTCATTTAGGCCCTTGAAATGGCCCCGGAAGTTAAAACTGCTAAAAATAGTAAATTGACAAAATTGTCAGAAAACTATTTTGAGCCAGTTGGAAGAGGTGGGTGGCCACCGATATCCACTTGGATCACTTACTCCTGATAGGAAAGGATTTGAGGCATACTTGTAGTCTTTCATGTGAAATCTCTCAAGGAGATCTCATGCACACTTGGCCTGAGACAGTTTGATGCCTGATGCATCCTGACTGATCTCACGTCCAAGGAAGAAATGTAGTGGAACCATGCCCATGATCAAGAATATTTCATGAAAAATACTCTTGAATACAAAAATCATTGAAGTCGAGCAAATGATGATCAATAAATCATCAACATACATAATTAGGAGTAGAAGTGAATCAATCATCCTAAGTATGTAAACATTTAGGTCTGAATTAGAATGTACAAAGTTATGTGACAATAGGTAGGATTCCATCTTGGAATACCATGCCCTAGGATCCTACTTGATTCCATAAATAGACTTCTTCAGTCGACATACCAAAGATGAATCATGCATAAATCCCTGGGTCTACTCCATATAGATCTCCTCAGAGAGATCGTCATGAAGAAATTCATTCTTCACGTCTATTTATTGGACTTACCATACCTTAGATTCCATAATGGAAAATTCCAAATGTATGGAATCCATCTTCGCTACTGGAGTGAAGGTCTTATCATAGCCAATATCGTGCACTTGCTGCAATCCTTTGGCAACTAGCCTGGATTTGTCTCTCCAAACTTGTCCATCTATTGTTCTCTTGGTCCTATAGACCCATATGCACCTAACAAGTTTCTTTCCTAAAGGAAGGGGAACAAAATTCCAAGTTTGTTTCTTGAGGGGGGAGTTGTACTCCTTCTGCATGGCAAATTCCCAAAATAGATTTTCAATAGCTTCTCCATAAGACTGTGGATCTGAAGACCAAACCAAGAAAATATGCTTGGGTGGCATCGATTTAGTGGAAGTGAGTGCAAGAGGAGGTTCCTAAAAATCAAATTGATTCTTCCTAGTATCAGTTGGATCCCTAAGAAGATACTTTGCATCCTAAAGGGTAGTCTTGGCCCACTTAGGCCTAGGATCTGGCTCTGCATATGCATCTGCATGGACTGACTCTGCATTTGAATGTACTGACTTTGTATATGAATCATATGAATCTTATGTGTTGCACCCTTTTTGTCACCTTGGTGAGCAAATAAGAGGTGCTTAAATGCCTAGTTGGGTCTTGCTGAGCATGACAGTTGTAGAGAAAAGAGTTAGAGAAAGAAAAACAAAACTATAAGCAAGAATTAAACTAATACAAAATAAAATCATAAACAAAGGGTCATAGAGATAACAAACACAAAAAAGACCGATATCACCAATGTTTGTAGGCTGATCTATTGATGAAATCAAAGCACCAGGAAGAAAGGGGACTATGAGCCCCTTCTTCCTCCAAGGGAAGGCTCTTGGACCCTCACAAGCTTGCTCTCCTTACAACAAGAAAATGAAAATGGTGATGAAAGAACTCCTTGCACATCCACTCAATGGAGAGGTGGATTGCTCAATGAAATGGTGCCAATGTGTTCTTATCAAGGATGGAGTCCTTAAAACAATATAGGCAGCATAACATTACATGAAATTCCTTGAGAAAATGAGGTTCATTCATGGATTTTTATAGCATTGCTTTGGGATTTTGTTGAACTACTTTGTAGTGTGAAGAGAGGCCATTTAGGGCATTGTTAGGTCTTTGACCAACCCACCATTCAGATTCAGCTCAGATTTGAGGGTCAAATCGGCTTGGGAACTGATCCATAAGTGGTTGGGAGTCCGACCATTTCAATAAATGCGTCGTTTAGAAAGTACGCGGATTTTTGAGCTATCATCCGCGCATCGTGTGCCTGTGCACGCTATTCACGTTCCTATTACGTGCATGCGCACGCGCGCCCAATGTCTGCAAGGCGCCCTTCAATTTTTTTTACTACTTTGTATAGTTTTTTGCCCTTTTTGAATGCTGTGAGATTAATTCATTGGCCATGAATGACTTCATTGCTGTTTGACGATGCTGAGTTCTTTTAACCATGTGTTGACGAAATTTTAGTGATAACAAATGCCCCCTGATGGATGAGGTTAGGAGCATATGTATAGCCGAAATCCATCAATGTTTCTTCTACTGAGAATGTTGTTGTAAGATAGAGCAATAGTGGGATTGTTCAGAGCAATCCTTTGGAGGAGAAAGGAACCCGTAGAACCCGCCCTTCCATAAGGTACATAAAATATACAACTGTGTACAAATGATGCGGGCATGCCCCATGCTCATGTTATGTAACCCTGGAAAAAGATGACTGAAGTGGTGGTGTAGACAACTGCAGCGCCCTCAGGGGAGGAAATGATAAAGGCAGAAGAAAATTCTGCAAAGGAACATACTCTGAATAATAGGCAATGATCGCGGAAATACGTATCGGCGATGATGCGGGCATTGATGGCCCTACCAAGTTCAGAGGTCTTCGGAAAATGATAGAAATAACTGCAATAGTCGCAAAGTAAGACCCACCATAACATGAGAAAGTGTTGGCTTCGAATGTTATGGGGGACAACGATAGGAGGGAGCAATGGTGTTTCACCCTATGTCGTCCGATATCTCTCATTAAATGGAGAATGAGAATCAAGATACTGTCGCCCTTCTGGAAAAATTGGGTTGATGTCGACAAAAGGGGAACGTGACTCCCAGAAGTAAAGGACTTCGTGCAATCTACTGAGGTGAGGAAGTGGCAGAGGTACATGGACGAAGTCAAAAAGTGAGAAGACTCAAGACTGCCCTTGGTTGGAGGATGTATGAGATAAAAAGTGTCTTCAACCGTGTAACGAGGTCGAGTGTCAAGGGGACGACAAGACCAGGGATGACTTGTGCCAGAGGTGAGACAAAGTGAAAAACTTCAGAGGGTAGAGGTAAGTGACCTCTGGGGTACTCTGAATATGTGGACGATTTCGGCTAGGGTAGATGATGAGTGATGCTCCAACCAAGGGTGACATGGGTTGCGTTTGGCCAAAAAGGAGGGAAGCAGGTCGCCAACGGTGACGACAAAAAGGATAATGAAATGACTGAAAATAAAGGCATTTGTACAATAAATAACGAATAATTTTGGGGAGAAATGTACAAATACAAAAACGGGTGCCCCAGTGTGAAATGAGTGCTCCAGGGAGGGAAGAATTTTCTTGGAAAATTGATGAAGGGTGGGGGCCCCATTGGTGAGTTTTTGTATGAGGTAGGTGAAATGAATATAGGTTTGCAGATGGGCAAACTGATTGTGGATGAAATGGAGGCTTCATGATCCTGCGGAGGTGCAGGTAAAAAAATAGAATCGTAAAGAGATGATCTGGGAGTCCATATGGAAAGCTAGCAAAATGAGGAGAAGAAGTATGTGGTTGATTCACAACATGATGAAAGACTATCAGGACTCCTATCCGTAAAGGGTAATGAAGAATAGCATGAGTGTCAAAAAGTGGCAAAAGGGTGCTATGAATGGGACAACTCATGTGGGTTAGATTGCTACTAGGTAACAGTACCGATGATGCAAATGGAGGCATGGGTACTGCAGAGCTGGGAATGGAGATCCTAGAGGTAAACACCAGAGGGTGTGACTGGAAATGAAAGTGCGATACAGCGGGAAATACTACATGCTAGTGCTGAGTATATACTTGAAGGGGTGATGCCGAGGGATGAGGAGCAAGTACTTGCACATATGAGAAACAAATACCCAAAGTGAACAACAAGTGAAGAGAATCAAAGATACGAGTGTGTATTAGATAAATGCGACAATGCACATGCGTACCTGACCATGATATGAAAAAAGGCATCCCGGGGGCTCAGGATGAAAAGTGACCCAGGGATAGCTGTGATGCAGGTGCCAGGATGCTGATCCCGTGGCTGAAGACGATTTGAAAAATGGACACCTTGGGCTCCCAGAATGGTGAGTGTAAGTTTGGCAAAAGGCCTATATATAGCTGTAGGGCCCACATTTCCACCTCATTTGTACCTGCTACAACAGTGACTGGACGAGCAGTTTTCAAAGGAGATTTGGAGATTCGGGGAGGACGAGGCATCCGATCAACATTTTGCGAGTATCAGGTTAGTGGTCTGATCATCCTGCATAGAAATAGGTTTTCAATTTTTGGGCAGGGCTTGTATGGGGGGTCGTACAGGGGTATTTAGGGATGTGGGCCCCCCATGCGCGGGAAACTCGATGAGAGGTGTGCATGCATGCACGCCTATACACCGATTATACGTGCATGGGTGCGCGATAGGGGGAATTTAAGGCACGCCTGAGAGGCGCACCTGTGAGTTGAATATGCATGCATCAGTGTGCCCCTGTAGGTTTGATAGGCGCGCACCGGTGTGCATATGTATAATGAACAGGCATGTGTAAGGGCGCACTTGTGAAGCAAACAAGTGTGCATTGATGTGCACCTGTTCAGTGTACAGGCGCGCATATATGTGTGCTTGTGCAATGAACATGCGCGCATATGTGCGTGCCTGTGGGAACAAAAACTGTGCTTAGGAGGCAAGGTTTGAAGGGTAAAAAATGAGTCTTTGTGATGCTGTTGATGGTTGCATGAGCTGATATAGGACTCTGTGTTGTCTACAGGTGGACCATGGTGACGATGCCAGTGCGGTGGCGAGAGCGAGACTGGGCCCAATTGCAAGATGCTGTGGCCATTGAGGGGCCTGGCGTGCGTGCGACTTTGGCAACCTGTGGGTTGCTAAAGTTATTTGAGTGCCCATTAATACAAGCACAGGAGTATTTATTGCAGTTCCTGATCCAGATGTGGAGTCCAGAGCTGCATTGCTTCCTCGTGCGAAGAGAGCAGATCCCCTTCACTGCGGTGGAGGATATTTATTTTCTAACTGGGCTCCCCTTTCGGGGAACGCCCTTACTGGCAGAGCCTGTGCTGCCTAGGGATGGAATCTGCGATGACCTTGGTGATGCGAAGCAAAATGTAATGGCGCAGTTTCTGGACTGCAAGAACAACTGCAAGAGCAAGTTTCTCTTCGTATTTATACTTTAAGGGTGGTCCTGAGAGGTTCTTACTAACGTAGTAAACGATGTGTTCATGGTTGTCATCTCTGAGATGGATGAGGAATCCGGCTACTGATACAGATGATGCTGATATGTAGAGGATGTAGTCGCAATTATAGTCAGGTGCACTTATTAAAGGTGCATTTGAAAGTGTTGTTTTAAGATCGTCAAATGACTGTTGGGCATAGTCGTCCCAGTGAAAAGGGATGTCGTGACGTAGTAAGCAGAGGAAACTGTGTGCGTGTATGGCGTAATTAGGAACAAAGCGTCTAAGAAAGTTAGCTTTTCCCTGTAGACTCTAAAGTTGTTGGAAATTCCGAGGAGGTGGAATTTCGGTGATAGCTTTGACTTTGAGGGGGTCCACAGTAATACTGCTTTGGGAAACAATAAAACTGAGGAGGCACCATGCGTTGACGCAAAACACACACTTGAGAGGATTCAAGAGGATGTTTTACTGGCGACACCATTGAAAAATGATTCGTAAATCATCGAGATGTTGGGTGTGTTTCTTGGATCGAGCTGTGAGGTCGTTCAAGTAGGCGAGGATGATTTCAGCCAGATCATGAAAGATGCATGTCATCGCTCGCTGGAAAGTTGCGCTGGCATTTTTTAGTTTGAAAGGCATGACACGATATGCAAAAGTACCCCACAGGGTAATGAATGCGATTTTATACTGATCGGCTGGGTGAATTTGAATTTGGTTATAGCCAGAGAATCCGTCCATAAAGGAGAGAGCCTCGTGGCCGACGCAGTCATCTATAATTTGATCGATGAAAGGCGTTGGAAAGTTGTCTTTTGGACATGCGTTATTGAGATCGCGAAAGTCGGTGAAAATGCAGATAGTGCCCTGTTTTTTGTCGACGGGTACAAAGTTGGAAACCCATGAAGTATAAGTGATGGGGAAAATAAACCCGGCCGTACGTAAGTTGTCAATTTCGGCTTTGATAGCCGCGGCTTTAGATGGGTGTAGTGGTCGTTGTTTCTGGCGAACTGGTGTGATTTTAGGCCAGGTGTCGATGCGATGCTCGACAATAGAGGGATCAAGGCTAGGGATTTCTATGTATTACCAAGCGAAAATATCCCTATATTCCTGGAAGAGGGCTTTATATGCGGCGATTTCCTGAGGAGTGCAAGCAGCTCCAATGATGATTTCTTCGACGATGCCATTTTTAACGGAAATGTCGATTTTGATGGTGGGGGAAATGTTGGCCATATTACCTTCTTCAAAAGTGTCGGGGGAAGGAATGGGATTGTTGAACCAATCTATAGGCCCTGACGGGATAAAATATTTGGTTTCAACTACGTAAATGGGGTTTTGGTTAGGAGGCATGAGGGCTTCCTGTGGAAAGAAGAGTGCACAATGATGTAGTGCGTCCCAGGGAGAGTCCGGGCGATGTAGCTCTTCCAGTATTTCCTCATCGCATTGGAAACAGTGGGAATATAAGGGATCATGAGGAGTGATCTCAGTGACAGTGTGGTTTCCCCCTGATGGAGAAGCCGAGGGAGCAATGTTAGGAGATGATGAGGGTTCACTTGACATAAACCATATATTGAAGTACTGAGGGGTACCCGTGGTGGTTGGGTGGAGAGTGTTCGTAGGGGAATGAGCAGGAGAGTTGGGGGGGTTGTGGGGAAAATCCTCAGAGACGTCATTTAAGAACCATGGAGGCGTTGGGAGTGCCTCGAGTTCGGGAGAAATGACATGAAGATCCTCAAGTGACAAGGGAATGTCAAGTATCGCCTCTGCGGGTTGGTGAGGCAGGGTTAATTGACGTTGTCTGTATTCAAGGATCATAGGACACTGGTATGTAAAATGAGCTAATGAATCGTAGAGAGAGCAAGGACATCTCATGCGACTAAAGTGGTGACATAGCAGATGTCAGTGATATTTGTTGGAGAGGATGTAGCAGGGTGTGGGTTGTTCTAGAAATTCTAGCGTACAACGGCTAACGTATGCCGGAAGCGTGGCAGTGCTGGGAAATGATGGGTATAATGGCTGTACTCTGAACAGATAGCACAAGCATATTTGGTCCTCAACCCTTTACTGCTAGAAGGGTTGGTGGTAGTAGTGGAACTAGCAGTATTGGCGGGTGTTATGGGAGTTTGATTGGGGGGGATCAAATTCTGTAATTCAGGTAGTGATGGACAATTGTTGGTTTGGTGGCCCTCTTTTTCACATAGTGCGCAAGATGGTGGGATGCATGGAGGAAGGGGAGAGGTTGGCTCCTTCTTATTTCTCCAGCCCCCAGCTGTAGTAGGGGGGTTAGTGAGTATGGGGGTAGTGGGGGTAAGGACAGGAATCGTCATGGGAAGGTCGTCCTATGGGGGAAGGGATGGTCCAGGGACCATCTCAGGTGGGTGTAAATACCATACTCGGATTGGTAACACCATATTGGGTAGTGTGATCATTGCGGCTACCTGAAAAGATTTTATACCTGGTGGAGGGTAAAAGAAGGGAATTTGAGGGAGGGGTTGGGGACTATTTCCCAAACGGGACTATGCCCCTGAGGGGGTGTGGATTCGTGGACTGTTGCGGTCGACGAGTCTGCAAGAGGCTCTGGTGGGAGTGGTTCTGCGACTATTGGGATGTCAGGAATGACTGAAGCCTCCTGAGGAGGACGAGCTTCCTCTGTGTGAGTTCCGTTAGATGATATGATGCACACTTGATTAGCAGGATGAAGGAGTGGTATTACTCCATGGTACGTCCCTAACAAGGATGGATCTTTAAAAATACCAGGACCCATCTCGATGAGTGGATATGCGTCTTGGTTTATGTGGATGAGAGGAAGAATGTTATCGAGGTTGGCAGATGGGTTAGGCTCATAATGTGAGACTTGGTCAATGGTAACGATCTTCCCATTGTGGGGGAACATCATTGTTCGAAAGATGGAAGATGTCACGGCCTTCATAGCGTACATGTAGCTACGACCGAACAAGATGTTATAATCAAGCGAGGCGTTGATAACTTCGATGTCTATGAGAATAGTCTTGCCCCCGAGTTCGACGGGGACATTTTGAAAGAGCCCTTCAGGAGAGGATGGTCGTCCGTATTAAGCTCGTAATGTGATGGTGGAGAGTATGAGTTCTGGGGAACCAAGTTTCTGCCATACTATTTTGGACATAATGAATGTGGATGCACCTTCATCAATGATACATCGATGAACTGTGATTTTCCATATTTTTACTGGTATTTGAAAAGCGATCAAGGTGGGAAGAAGAGGTTCGCCGCTGTCAAGATCAAAGGTGATGAGTTGAGTATCCGCAGGATTGACTGCCCCCAAGGCAGAAAGTAATGATTTCCACTGAGTGGGACAAGTCTGGAGGACTTCCAATACTGACATGGCCTCCGGGGATTGCGCTAAGTCATCTACCAAGCTATAGTTGTGAGCTGCCCTGGCCTGCGGGTTGTGGACATTCCTGCGCAAGGGGATGCGCGGGATGCGAAGTGGTGATTCGGTGGAAGGGCGAGGGATCACTAACGGGGGTCCCGTTGGTGTAGGGTTTGTNCGTCATAAGCTCGTAATGTGATGGCGGAGGGTATGAGTTCCGGGGAACCAAGTTTCTGCCACACTGTTTTGGATATAATGCACGTGGATGCCCCTTCATCGATGATACTTCGATGGACTGTGATGTTCCGTATTTTTACTGGTATTTGAAAAGCAATCAAGGCGAGAAGACAAGGTTCTCCGCTGTCAAGATCAAAGGTAATGAGTCGAGTATCGGCAGGGTCAACTGCCCCCAAGGCGGAAAGTAATGATTTCCGCTGAGTGGGACAAGTCTGGAGGACTTCCAAGACTGACATGGTAGCCGGGGATTGCGCTAAGTCATCTACCAAGCTATAGTTATGAGCTGCCCTAGCCTGTGGGTTGTGGACATTCCTACACAAGGGGATGCGAGGGATGCGTAGTGGTGGTTCGGCGGAAGGGCGAGGGATCACCAACGGGGGTCCCGTCGGTGTAGGGTTTGTCTCTGGAGAGATGGGAGTAGACTCAGCAGGTGTATGATACTGACGATTACGCGTTTGCAGAAGGATTTCTTTCTCACTGGTGAGGAGAATTGTATGCTCTACTGGATTGTTGGGGTTGTGGTATTGTCCCACCTGAGGTGGGGGATGCTGTGTGTCCTGTTGGGTGTTTATCACACCTTGATGTGGGATAGGATTTTGCAGCACGATGGGAGGGGGTTGTTGCACGTATTGTTGTGGTGCCTGTTGTGGGGCAGTTTGTGCAGGAGAATGGGGAAGACTATCCGAGTCTTTCAACCGTTTGAAATCAGTGATCTGGGGGCAATGGTGAGTGTACTGCCCGAACTCACCACAAAGAGCACAAGGGAAGATGGTTTTAACATTATTTCGCCCTTGGCGTTTGTTTGTATTGCCCCTTTGGGGATTTTGGTTCCCTTGGTTCTGGTTGCCCCCAGTTGGTTGGTGCTGTGGGGGTTGATTCCCGCCTTGACCTGGGTTGTTGTTATTCCTGTTCCGTCCTTTCTTCTTGGCATTGTTCGATGGATGAGTTGGGTTGGATGTATTCAACTGTTCAAAACTTTGGTATTGTTGAGCAGCAGAAGGTTGAACAAAATTTACCCTCGCATGTGGATGTGGGGGAGCCATGGGTTGTGGAGGATTAGGAAATGGGAAGTATGGAT